>LYUA01005029.1:20032-30784 GCA_002093875.1 Calopteryx splendens | reverse complement strand
GGGGGGGGGAAGGGAGGGGGAAGTGCGTAGGGAGATGGAAAAATGGGTTGAATTTATGCATGAACTTGGCCGTACTCGCGACTATCTCGCGCCAAACTCCTCCCCCCGCCAAACCCTTGGGGTGGCCGTGGCTTTCGCAATAAGGGCCGACTCTAGTCGCGAAAACTCTCTCTTGTCCTCCTGGACCGGTGCGGCGGCACCAGCAAAGAAGGGGTGCTAAGGTTAGATCCAGGTTTTTGGCAAAGATAGGGTCAAACTTTCGCCCTCACCTTGTCTTGTCTTCCCTCGAAGCGGGCGAGTGAGAGCGCAGGTGGTGGAGGGGGCTGGGGGTGGAGGAAGTGTAGAAGGGTGGTTGGCGGAGGATGGTGGGGGAGGGGGAAGAGGGAGGAGGAAGAGGGAGGACGGCAGCTTGGGGAATTTCTCGTCCGGACGCCCCCCCCCCCCCCCCNCCCGTTCGTTCAGACTCCTTCCTACCATGCCAAATCGATCCACGTGGAATCTCACGTGAGAGGAGTTACCTTTTTTGTAAATTCCTGACGATAACCACACGCACGCATCATGGGAGAAAAAGATGACCTTTATTACACTTTATTATTTATTTTTAAATTTGTAACATATCCACGCGTGTTAGATTTATAATCGTGAGTTCTGAACACGCATAAGCGGTGACATAACTGGTGGAAAATACGTGGGTAGAATAATTAAAGCTAATTTGATAAAGAGTAGCGTGTATAGATCTCGACGGATTTAATTGGGATGAAAATGATACACTTTAATGCTCTTTATAGGATTTTAATAGAGTTAATCCATGAAGTGTTTCAACTTTATTAATTTCTTAGACAAAAAAATCTGATCTTGGTTTCAGATGAAATGAAATGTTATTTTTCATCTTGGACTTCGTCTTTGACTACGACTTGAATGTGTTTTGACCTCGTATTTAATTCTATATTTTAAACTTAATTCGTTTATTACTTCACTTCTTGCACCAAAAATTCCCATGACGCGAAAGTTTCAATTTCCTTTAAGCATGTATCAAAATTTTGTAGCTAAATTTAATTGGTTTCATTTTGAACAGCTGTATGTTTTGTTTTCTCGCCATCAATGATTGGATTTTACGCATTTTTTTCGCGTTTCACCTAGGAAAACTACAGTAAATTGTGAAACTGAACGGACAACGTGTGTCCAACAGTCGAAATAACCATTGTGACCATTATGACCTCTATGAATTAATCCAATCAATTGTTGATTGTTGAGCAGATTGATAGTGGATCCGGGTATTAGTCATTAATATCTCATATAAATGTTTGTGCATGACTCACTTCACGGATAGTATTGCATTTAAATTGGTGTAACTGCTTTATATTGAAACTTTTATTATTGATTGATGCATGACTACAACGAGATGATTAGAAGAACAGACGAGAGGTGAGAATGAAGGAACATAAGCACATAATTAGGAAAAAGGATGTACTAAAGGTTAAACAATATACTTCGAGGCGAATAAAAAATATGGTTAAAGAAACGTTGAGCATGAAATATTTTGGGTGCATGAAGTGTTTTAAAAGACAGGGTGAAATGGGTCCGCTGTACAGGAAAGAGAAATCACTGTGAGGAATTCAGAAAGGAAAATCCGTGCGTATTATCAGAGATGCGGCCGGAAAAGTATTGATCAAAGCAGAAAATATTCAGGCAAGATGAAAATAATACATTTAAAAAAATCTTAGCAATAAACCAAAAGGTCAGTATGTTAGGTGGCAGTAGAGCTCACCTAGTACTTAGCCCAACTGCGTGGAAATTCAGACTTCAGGGTAGGGTGGCCAGTTCCTTTCCCCGTACCACGTGTGATTTCCCAGGATGGACTGGTACCCGAAAAATGGTACACATTGGGTGAAGATGGGTGATGATGGGATAATATACTTGGATGAAGATAAGGGTGGACAAAGGCGTCACCCGGAACGGACCCCCGGATACTAGCTCAGCCCTCTACCCACTAGACAACCACGCCTCTATAAGAATAGCTATAGGATAAAGATATAAGGCCGATAAGTTTAGAGATTTAAGGAAATGCAATCGGAGAAGACTCTGGGGATGAATATAATATCCGTGCAGAATTACTAAAGAGTTTAGAAAAACAAAGGAAGAGAGTTTTTATAGGGCCGACCACAGTATAAGGGGGAATGTGGCTAGAAGACTTTGTTATACCAATAATAATTCCTATCCCAAAAAGAGGCAAAGCAGCAGTGTGTGAGGACTATGCCATTTCAAATGCAAGACAAAACTAAGAATCTTTAATATGATAGGAGATGAGGACAAAGGTTTACTAAGTAGAGGATGCGTTAGGATTTAGGAAGGGTAGGGGTACGCATGACACCATAGCTGTAAGGATAAAAAGGAATATAGAGTAGTAGTATAGGTATATAATAGTAGTGTATGGTATAGGAATATAGTATAGTAGTCAGGATTTATTTGTCAACGTATTTGTCTAAGGATTACATATGTTGGATGAAATGAAGGGTGGCAGAAAATATGCGGAAATGAATAAACATTTGCTGCCACATAGGTTTTTGCGGTATTACAGCTGTGTGGCCATCAGTAACCTACTCTAAGTAATATTTTACCAATTAAACATATGATTTATAGCTGATTTCACTTAAACCGTAAAAGGCTATTGGGAACCGAAATATCACCAAACTATTGATTTCCTTTACATATTAGTGATCAACGCATGCTTTCTAAAATTCTAATATCACAGTAAAAATAATGAAATCATTAGTCAACTGAATCAGCTTCTATAATTTCAGAATGAAAAATGTTCCATTATTGTATGTTCTCAGGTTATTCTCCAAATATAATTTAATTTATGGAGACACTTGTTTCATAATTTATTAATGGTAATCTACCGTTTACGGTAGTTTTCTGATGGATACACTCCTAAAGAAACCCTTTGAAGTAAAGACGTATGAACCTGCCTCTGTTCATTCCGTCCAACATGCCTAATCTTTCACTCCCTCTCCCTCGCTTACCTACCACATTTTTAAGCAATCCATCGCCACTCAGCACGCACTGCATCCACTTTGTTTCATAAAACAATGAAAAATTAATTGATTGATTGTAATTAATAATTACAAACGTTATACATATTGGAACTACCGCGTGCCAGGCGATTTTTATTTCTTTAAAAACAACTGAAATACTTGAGAAATTATCTGATTTTATCCCTTAAAATATTCGCCTTCCTTTTAATAGTCTACTTATAGTTTAATTATACTTATAAGGTTCAAGTCCTTGAAATTCCAAGCAAACATTCCCATGGAATTTTTACGTCAAAATTACAACGAGATGACACTGTAAAATTCTGCTTTTACTCTTATATACTGCTGATGTTCCATAAGAGACAATATCCGTTAAATCAAGGTAATTTCGTATAATACTTGACGATTCAAGCCGTGTTAATAAATGAAAAATATGTTTTTAAATTTGGTGATAGCTGAGTACTATTCCGATATTTATAATTCTATCATTTCAGAAATATTTAATCGGCCCTACTTGTGCTTCTTGGGTGTTCGGAATCGTCATTAGCTACTTTTTAATTGTTTTCAGGGTTTTTGCAACAAGGGTCTTGTACCCATGCTTGACGCAAAACTCGCGATCTCAGATCCAAGGGATGGTCGAGCAAAGGAAGCCCGCCCAAATTGGGTAAATGACTGCTTATTATAAACTATTCATTCACCTTAATATTCTCATCATAAAAGATCCAATTAAGAATTCTTTTTCACTCCAGCAGGCTATGCTGCTCATCACTATAATTAAAAGTCGGAGAGCCCCGGTAACTCTGTGACTTCATGTACCACCCGGCTGTCTCCTCCCTCTCCCTTCCCCATTCATTTCGCAAGCCTCCCCTCCTCTCCACATCCACCCTCCAACTCCCTCGTGTATACTTGGTAACTCCACTTCCACCACCCCTCCCTCCCCCTCCTCAGCTCCACCCCTTCCAATTTCTTCTCTCCCCTATGCAAAACGCCCAGAGGAGCCGAGACGCTCCTCTCCGGAGCTTCGTTGTGGGTCTCAAATTTTTAAAGTACCTTACTTTTTAAAGTTGCACGCACACAAACACATACACACACATACGTGTACTCACGCTATGGGGAAAGTTGGGCCTTCTAGCAATTTGGGTCATACATGCACTTATCCTGAGAAACTTTCTTGTTTCAACTTAATTATTTCTTATTTCATTTTAATCGGATTACTGTTTAGTTTTCCTAATTCTCAACTTAAAATGGATTACACCTTCATCTACTCTTAGGTCTTAGTTTAGCAACAATAACATCCATGCTAGATATTCGTGTTTTATGCGTTACATTTTCTATGTAAATTTGGCGATGACTTTGTTGGAAATAATGGTACAAATAAATAGCTAGTGCATTTGCAATGACATAAAAATGTATATCAACCTCCAAAAGTATTTTTTTCAATTTCCAAATAATTAGTTATGCAAAAGTTTAATAAAATGAAAATAAAAATTATTCTCTTCTAACACCCCCATCAAAAAAATGCACTGCCATCGTTTACGATAAAGTACTATTTCTAAAGTTCATGAATAAAATATTTTTGCGATATATTTTTACTTCGTAGCAATTTGCAATGTCAACGTAGAAAATAAAAGATCACATTTGTTGGTCCCATTTAACTGATTCCACTCATTTATTTTATTGATTATTTATTTTATTCAATTTATTAATGAAAAATGTATTCCAATCATGGAACAGCTATCCCGAGGATCCAGGAATTCATTGATATTCTTGACTCCACTACTATAACACGAGCTTCCAGCACCGCAGCTGAAAGCACTTTCGGAGTAATTGGCCCCATAAAGTTAGTCCATCACACATAGGTACACTTCAAAGTCTCTTTCGCTATCTAATTCTTCCAATGTGGGAAAAATATATTTTTTAACCGAATGTTCATTTCACTAATTCATTACGCATCTTACGTAGATATAAATATAAAATTGGGGTAATCATTTCACCAAACGTCATGATTTTTCATTGAAAAACCTCACGCAAAAAATTAGCTTTATTAGGTGCACGTGGAATATCATGGGCGTAGAGTGCCCCCCAACTTTGTCGTGACTGCCGTAAATATGCTGATCCATTTTTGAATTGAATGCGGTGATTAAATTGGCAAACTCTAAATACATCTTCTTAAGTGAACCCCGTTGTTGAAGATATTAGGTGCTTTTCAGACCACATTTATGAGAGGACGCGTGCCTCCTCTTAGTGAGTTTAGAAGAAGTTTAGAAGATTCACGAGTTAGATTGCCTCTACCGACTTCCTTTAGTTGAATGGTCACTTGCCCATAATCACATAATTCGGTGTCGAGTAATCTGGTCATCAGATCCAACCGGTCGGAACCGTTTGACGAAAGGGGATCTAGAAATCTGAACGGAAGAAAGGAACTTCCACCACGACACGGCATACGCGGTCATTCAATCGTGGAAATTTTAGGCACCTCTTTAAAGAAGAAATTGAGAGTGAATTCCACCATCTGCCCTGCCCGGAGTGCGCCTGACCCACGTATCCACTCTAAAAAAAAAGAAAGTGGCAGTTACTCATTGAAATGATTTTTGAGTTATTCATCATTGATTTCTAGGAATTTGAGGCAAAAAAAGCTGCTAACTCTTTAACAGAGTGTTAATTTCACTAATTTACCACTGTATGGTACATGTATTATCAATTTCAAATGAACAAATAATCGTACACATCTACTAATCTCCATTCTTCGTAACTCAAAATTGATTCCTTTACGTTTATCTTACAAAAAGTATCTTTTTCCGTACCAATGCATTAAGGCGTTTGTCCCCGGGGATAAATTATTGTTGTATTCCCTTTTCTTTCTCCTTCTATCATATTTATCACAAATGCAGCGTATTCTATGGTTCATTCAATCCATCTCACACATGTGTTCCACGTTGCGATTCCAAGTAGTTTCCCCTCCTTCACTGCTCTTAATACCTTAGAATTTCTCACTAATTTTTCATTTCGTTGAATTTAAAAGCAATCCACAAGAACATATCATAAAAGCTCTTTCTCTTCCTTAATTTCTGAGAGTGCGTGTGTCTAATTGATACTTCATATTTATTTAGTTATCCAAGTCATTGAACGGAATTTTTTTTATTGGAAATTAACCTGTTGAGCAGAGTATTAACTATTCTGTTTACCACTATTTCGCATTCGTGAACTTCGAACGAAGAAGTTCGCTTTTTCTGAGAGAAAGTGAGCTGAGCAATAATTCAAAATTCCTACTGAACCCCTCGAAACGTTCGCGTATAGTGCAATATTGTAGGCGCTCTTTCTGGAAGGAAGAGAGGAGCGAGAAGATTAAATCTTTGACCAAAACTTTAACATATAAATAAAAACCATCAGTGGATTCCTCCAAAATGTAGCGTGCGTCATCCAGGGGGATGGACTGGGAAAGCCTTGGCAACTCAAGGATATCTTTCTCAGATATGAAGTCGGACTTTTCGTCATTTTTTTGACGGTCTTACAGGTTGGTGATTCAGAGTAGTGACCTTGTTTTATGGAATTTTTCGAAACGTCGAATGCCAGTAGATGATTTAACTTCACCATTTATGATAAAATGGTGTTCCTTTCTTTGCGATGACGATACAAAGTTCCTTGTATGCATCACAAGTCCTTCTACGTATTTCTTATGTTTACAGAAATTAGTGTGCCCTTAATGCATCATAGGCATGTGTGATTTTCTTCTAAATGGAATTTCAAGTCAAATTAGTGGAAACCGAAGAACCGGGAAGTGGAATGATTATAAGATTTTATTTTTTATAATTTTTAATCAATGGTTGCCAAAAAAGTTTTTAAATAATGGTTTTTCAATCATTTAAAATCATATTTCGTAATTTTGAGACAGGAATAATCAAAGAATTTGTGTTTATCACCATTCTATTCAAGAAGCAAACTTCTATAAATCCTATTATCAATGACTTATACCTGATCAACGTGGTGTTTTCTGGGTGAAAAACATGCTCAAATCTTCTTTGCTATGAACAATGCGTACTGAATGCTATGAATAATCAACACCAGGCAGTGAATTTTACTCATTTCAAGGTCTTTTAGAACTTTTTAAAATTGATTCAACTTGTCGAATGACAAAATTTCACAAAATTGATTTCTGTGGTCCCCGGTATCTCATAGGTTTCAAATTTGTCTTTATTCAATTTTTCTTGCTCATTAATGATTTTGGTATTTTCTTTAGTTTGTCTAGTATTTTAAATGTCCCTCTGATGAATTGGAAATCAATAAACAAGTCCGTTACAAAAATGATAACTGCTAGATCTGATTTTCATTCTGGAATTGGTGAATTGGAATGATATTCAGCTGACTGTTGTTGAGTGCTAAGTCAATACCTTTCTTTACTCTCTCAGCAATAATTAATGTGTTAAATCTTTAGATGAGATCCAAAACCTGAAAGGTATTTTATTTCATGACTGGACACATAATAAGCATATACCGCAATGCTGGAATATAGCCCTGAAAAAGCTTCTAGACTTCAGTTTTTAGGAATTCTCTTTTTCCTTTATGGTTCCATAATGCTTTCTTGCAGGGTCTAGTTTTGAATGCTCTACTGCAATTTGGACATTATCTCAGTCGAAAAATGTGAAATGAAAAAACTGCATGAATTTCTTTCTGCTTACGTTTCCTGAAATTTTGATGCATTTACTTGAAGGAACTAATAATTAATTTCTAATTTTCAAATAGAAGTCGACTACAAAATAAATAGTCCTGCCTTTCATTAAAAAAATCATTTTTTTTCTCCCCCTAGAGTAATAAGAACTAGGGTACTTAATACTTAGTATGAACTGGCATAGAAAAAAATCATGGCCATATAATGCTATTGAATACAGCCATCAATTTCTGCTAACAAATTTAATAATGCTGTTTTTATTCTGCTGAGGCAGTTAATTAAAATTAGTAAATCACGGTCTTTAACTTTCTGAGAAGAATGTATATGGATATCATCGCACAAGAAAATGGTGCTTGAATGTCTTTGTAGCTAAATATGAATTGGATTATAATCGTTGCATATATTTCAATAACATTTCACTTGTAACCAACCTTCGAGTTGCTTGTTGTGGTAAGAGACGATGTATAATCATTGAGTCCCTATATTTTATCTTTTAATTATTTATAACTGTGTAAATCAAAAGTTTAAATTGATTAATTACAATTCATACATTTTTATAGGTAGAGTGAACTTTTGTTTGCCTGCTTGCTCTTAAGTGGGTGTTTGTATAAACTTATGTCTCTATGTAACTTTTTTATGTAAACATTGCGCTAGCGATTGGCTTAAAAATAGATATTTATATAGATGGCCGTCTTAAAAATACTGACAAGAAATATGAAAACTTAAATTCATGGACTAAATGGCGAGATCAATTTCAAAATTCGCCATCATAGTCTTTTAGTCATAAGATTGGTGGAGTGCATCCCATGTGTCAATTCTCTCACTCCACAGTATGAATACAAATCACCCCTCACTGACAAAACCAAATTAATGTTCAGCAAAAGGTGTGGAAAATTGTCATCGTCGTCATACTTTTTTAAATCCTGAGATTGGTAGACAGCAGCTCTCCATTTTTCTCTATGCTACATCAATTCCCTCTCTTCCCCAGTAGGTCCTCCTTATTACACCCCTCTTTACTTCTCTTACATAAATAAATTAGACTTTCCCTTCTATTTTTCCTTCAATTATGTTTTGGAAAATCCGTTGTCTCATGGTAAAACCAATCCATCCGATTCTCCTTTTCCGTAGGGTGTTGCATAGGTATGGCTTCTTCCTATTTTACTTTCCATGTATCTATTCATTTCTAACATTATCCGTCTATTTTATCTTCAGCAAATGTCACTAACACCAGGTTTCGAAGGCTTCAATTCTTTTCTGCTCTGTTTTTCCGATTGCGCATGTCTGTGATTCAGAGATGGCCACACTTCATACGAATGCTTCAACGTACTTCTTCCGTATTTGTTACCTTATCTTCTTCTAGCATAGCAGTTGCCTTTTCGTCATACACGCTTTCTAGTCTTGGAGCTATAGCTTTCATACCATGCTATGGTGCTTCCAGGTAAATGAATGATTCCACTCTTTCACTTGATTCAATTATTCACCATGTAGTTGGACGTCAGCTGTCAATTTCTCTCTTCCGCACACTAATATTTTACTTCTCTTATATTTTTAAAAATATTTTTTTGTTCTATTTTGGTAGTTTTTCTTCCATTGCGTTCAGCGACGCCTGTAGACCTTCTGGAATATCTGCTGTGACGGCGATGTCATCTGCAAAGCGTAGACAATTCGTCACCATTTCACCTTAATCCCTTGGTAATATCGCACAGGTTGTCTTTTGCTTTCCCTCCGAGCACCATAGTTACTTCTCCGCTGATTTTGTACGCTCCGGGCGCCTTGTTTTTATTCTGCTCTTTCACTCCTCTGTCGATCTCACTTCTTAGAATATTTGGCCCCATTTTGTCTTCTTTAACATCGATATCCTCTCTTATTAATTCTTTTTCCAAAGGTTTTGGTCCTTTCTATTGCTGGACGTAATCCTTCCATCTGTGTACTGTCTGAATCATCTTCTATTAGGGTTTTCCAATTCGTGTCTTTGACGCAACTGTATTTCGTTTTCCTCTCTCCAAAATGCCTATTCACGTGCTTATATGCTATTTTGGCGTTTCTCTTCTTCATTTTTTCTTATATTTTTTTCGTAGCAACTCTTTATTCTATTATCCTGTGTTTTTGCCCTTCGCCGGACGGGTTAGCTTGGTGGGCATATGCTCGCCTACTAACCTAAGGGTCGCTGGTTCCAATCCCTCCTCGGGCATAGATGTTTGTAACGTAAAAAAGGTTAAATGCAAGATAGGGCCTTATAGCATTAATTTCGCCTTAATTAATAAACCCGCCAGTATTATTATTACTGTCCTTTTATTTTAACGAAGGAAGATAGAAAAGAGTGATATATTTTTGCGTGATTCCCTAAAGAATCTGATTCGTAGCATAGCTTACATTGTCGATAGATGTAATGATTGAGTTTCATTTTCAATACTTTAATTTAAGGAAAGCAAAAACTTGTTTCCCGGAAGGAAGTGGATGTGAAGCTACCGACTGGAAAACCACGCCCCATGTACAAAATATGCAAAGACAATCAGAGGTTTTTTTGGTTAGATGGTCACCAAAAACCATTGTGGCATTAGTAGCTAAGTGACAGCTTCAAATATTTCGGTAAAACTCACTTTTGTGCAATCCTTTTCCTGACTTTGGTAGGAACACCTTCCACTCACAATTCTCTTGAGAAACCTCTGGTACAGAATTTCCCTTTTCGTGCACCTTGCAAGTTCGCATCATCAAACAGAGCCTGAAGAAGTTGATATCCGAGCTGCTTCATTTCCCAGAGAAATCTTTGTAACTGATGGCGTCAGTATCGCATATTTTTCGCGGCCCTTACCCAAGGCGCAGAGAGGTTCTGAGGACTCGCTACCCTTTTCCAAGAGACCTTCGTACAACTACGCAAAGAACAACTCCTTAACCAAGAGACCCTTTACTTTGCACGCATGTCCTCTTTCTCTTTTATGCATATAAAAGAGAGCGGGGTCGGGGGAGATGTGCTAATGGCGTGTATCGACTCCCAGCAACGCGGGTGAGGGGCCTTTCAACTAGAAGCCGCAACCCCCTCGCACCCCCCCCCAG
>LYUA01005027.1:70943-83602 GCA_002093875.1 Calopteryx splendens | reverse complement strand
CAGAATGCCGTGTCGCTGATTCTGGCCAGCATATATAAACTGTGGCGGGGGTCAGGTAGCTCCTGATTTCAAACCATATTATTTAGTGTCATTTTATTTATTTCTATTATGAATATTTGCGTGTTTTTCCCAGTTTCCTTATCTTTTTTCGATACATGTAGGGAATGAAATGTCAATGTTAACTTTCATAGGGCCCGAAAATAGCCCCCCTCCCCAGCACTTATAAGGTTTATATTTTGTAAAAAAGGGGGCTTATATTCAGACAAATGCGGTAGCTACGGTCTTTCTATAAACAAGATATTTGAAAGAGTGTTCCCTGAAAAATTGTGAGTCTAACTCTACACAAAGTACAGCAATAGTGTATATGTTCATGTATTTGTTATTGTACACTGTATCTTTCCATATGTAGGCTAATGTTTTTGTGGTAGTTTGTAAGGAATTATTTACACTTCAACTTTAATTAAGCTTAAGAAAAAATTATTTTGATTTATATAACTCTACCATTGCTGTCAATAATAATATTGTGTGTAGTAATTGAGCTAAAGGTTTCTTATTATTCGGTGATGGATTTCGATGCTCAGCTTTTTGAATTCTAATGGTGAATTAGATAACCTATTCCTAGCAGAGGAAAATACGAAGTAATGACATTCCTTATTTTACTTTTGCAAGAGTGCCATAAGACTTGCTATAGAAGGTGGAATAATGCTCCTATATTAAAATGTAGGTGGTCATGGGAAAGTGTGGAGAGTCTGCCAAACTCCTCAGAAATTAGTCCTGCCTTTGTGTTGCTATTGAAAAAGAAATTCTCTCTCCATGAACAGTGGTTCCATAACCTGTATTTCCCACTCTCCCCTCGTACAAAAATAATTCTCCTATGTCCCCACATTGCTTCAGGGTTAAATCTTCAAAATAAAGTTTTTCCAAAAAAATGTTCGATATTTTTTGGGTGTCAGATTCTATTTGGGCGAATACAGTGTAAACTGTTTCTATTCTTTAAATTTTTGTCTTGTGTATCGACACATGTAAGTAGAGTTTTACATCAGAAAATTAAAACTAGAGGGCTATCATGGGGATTTTGCTTATCATCATCTCATCATTAAATAAATTCATGAATAAATTGTGGACTTAATGTTTATAGTTCTTTCTGTTGACAGTGATTTTCATGAACTTAATTAATTTTTCTATTATGATTAGTATAAGTTGAAAGCACATTTTCAGTTAAATTTTTGTCCCATTTCCACACTTTTCACTTAAAAACTTAGTACCTGTAAATAAAAAATATTGCATCTGAGACAGAAGAAGCAGAGACTTCGTTGAGTTCCATTTTAATATCAGACAATGACTTGAAAACACTTAGCGATCCACTTAATATATTTACTTATTCAACTAGTTTCGCCAATTTCCTTTTCTGAAGATGCTACATTTTAGCGAAACTAGTTGAATAAATAAATGTACTAAGTGGATTGCAAAGTTTTCATAAGTTATTGTCTGATAATAAAAAATATGGCCATAATTGCGTGTTGTGGTTTTGGTGCATGATTAAAGCTACTGAAAAAGTTCATATATTCTTCTGTGGATATAAATAACAAAGAATTGCCAGAAGAAGCAAACAGCAAGAAGTGCCAATTTTGACTGGGTAATTAAATCATGATTACCTCGGAATGTTGAAAATAAATTACTCATTTAATATGCATCCTTAAATATAATTTTTTAACATTGTTTTAAATGGGAATTTCATACATACATAATTACAGATCAAAGTACTCATGTTGAATGATTTTATTATGTTAATAACAATCTTATCCCATGGAAGGAGAGAATCATACGTAAGACAAGTCGATACACTGTTGATGAATGGATTCATAGTGCAAAAAAATTGTATCTGATATTATAAAGGTAGTATATAGAAAATAAATATGGATTTGAACTTTTTGTATCTTTTCAGGAATCACTTGAACCAGTTTTAAAGTCATGGACAAGATTATTTGAATTATTTGTGGTCAATGCACAGTTGGTTGTCACAACCCAATCCCATGAGATTTTAGAAGATCTCTGCCAGAAAATTTTCAGCATTTTTAAAAAGTCTACTTCATCGTGGACTTGTTTAGCAAATGGCATCCAATACATTTTACTCATGTACCAAAAACCCTATTTTGATGCTGTGTGTAAAGGTCAGTGCCTTAGTATATATTAGTCTTATTATCATTGGTTTGTGCATAAGTAAAACTTCATTTGTCATTTATGACACATTGCAGGTAGTGCCAAAAAAAATTCAAAAGGGGAAAAACCATATGGGAATCATAATTCCCAGCAACTGTTAATACTGTTATGCAGTAAAATTGCTGCTAATTTTTCTAAAATTCCCAAAATAAGTAGTGATGGCAGAGATGATGCAAAGCATAAGAGTATTATGCAATATTTCACTCATATCTTTTCAACATCATCTTCCTACAGTCTTGTGAACTTTATCCTTGAAAAAGGACTTCAATGTATGTCTTATTACCTGAAGCTGACTGAAGACTTGCATCATCACCAATGTTTAAGAAATGAGGTGACTGACTAAATTCTAAAATTTTTGTTTAGCTTGTTGAAAATTGGTAATTTATAAGAGGAATGAAATAGTAAAGATGCAAATCTCATTCTTTTTCAGGTGGTTACCTTATGGGAAAAGTTTTTGCATTTCCTAGAAAAAACATTGCCAGTGAGTACGTCTAAGGCTCAGGCTGTTGTTGACTCTCTTTCACCTTTATTTTTGGATGCATTTAAGCACCCATGTGAACAAGTAGTTGAACATACCAAGCTTTATTGGAACAGATCTTTGGGCCGATATTTCTCTACTGTAGTCATTCCTAAGAGCCTTTCTGACGTACTAGATGATGCTTTAAAAGATACCAGCAATACTGCAGATGTTTTGGAGAATATGGTTGCTGTGGAAGCACAGAAAAATATATTTACTGAACCAGAGAGAAAAAGGGGTAAACCTAAAACCAAGACAGTTTTACCCAAGAAGGCCAAGGATTCTCAGCTTAATGTTCTTCCTTCTGATAGCAGTGTGGTAAGTATTAATGATTGCAAGTCTCATTTTAGTCCCATTTCTCAGTGAATACAGTTATTGTGGATTCAAGCCTAGAGAGCAGTAGAACTGACAAGTGTTGAGAGGGACCTAGTTTTATGGGGAACCATCTCAGGAACCATGAAATATGATTATTAAAACTTATTACTTAAAGACACCATAAGTAAGCAAAGATTAGTGTTAGATAGTCCAAGCATAGATTATTTTTTATTTAGTGTAATCTACTGGTTAGGGTTGATTTATGATAGACACCATGACCTCAACCCTACAATAATCCGCTCATCTTTTCCTCCCCCAACTTTAATTTAAACCCTACATTCTCCCCTCTGTCACAGCCTTCAACAATCCATCGCCTTTCAGTACACCCTACATCCACTTTTCCTGCCTTCTTTAGATATTTCCCAATAGCCTTCTCTCCTCCCCTACCATGCACAAAACCTCTGGTCGTTTTTCATTCTGTGCATTTCACTTTTCAAGCATGGATAAGTTAAATTATCATGTAAGTGGTACATTTCCCAGGGATTGATCCATAAGACAACAGCACTAGGTAATGGTAGCTAGGGCAACAATCCTGGATATTTCTTTGCATGCCCAATAAAATTTTCAGATTGAAAGATTGCTCAGTAACTTAAGCTAATTAATATAAAAAGTTGAGGCACAAATTCTATCTTCTCCCCTCTCCTATTTTAATTCTCAATATTTCTAAAACTCTATTAATATACTTTTCAAGAATTATCTATTGATATTTCAATTCATTGTCTTATAATATTTTGTAAACTTTATTTTAAGTTCAATACATTAGGATGGCGTTAGACTTGTTTAAAAATAATGCTCTTAAACCTTAGTCTCTTTTCTGTACTTTTTTCATTTGCCGTTTTTAAAGTAAAAATTTTAAAAACACTCTAATGTCACCATTTTCATTTAATGGTTGGTTATTTTAACTTAGGAATTACTGTGTTTACAGGAGTTTAAATTAATACGATCAAAGCCAAAAACTTCAGTTTTAACTGATCATCAAAAAGAGATGATGAAAGAAAGGCGGGTTGACATACCAGCTTTATATCAAGATCTTACACAAGATTCTGTGAGTCAGGGCTCTTCTCAGGAGTGAGTATTAATTTTGCTACTGTATTTTTTAACAGTCTAATTATCTGTTAGTATTAGTGTGAAATTTTTTGACTTATAAATGTGTATTATAATACTTTTGCTCTGAACTATTAAGTTAATTCCATTTAATTGCATATTAAGTGTACAATTTCATTTTACAAGGAACTCCACTGCACCAGTATCAAAACCTGCTCCATCAATTTTATCTGAAGAGGATGCCAATCCTCCATTTTCAGAAAATCTACAGTCTGAAATGAACACTGATACGGTTGAAAAAGTCACTGAATCTAACAAAATAGTGACATTTAAGCTACCCTCTTCTGCAAAATTTAACATTGTGTCAACAGAAAACTCTACTCATTTGAGCAATACTTCTGAAGCTAGCCCTGCAAAGAGAGCTGATGAATCGGAAGCTAAGTGCTGTGACCCGGCAACTAGCAGCTCTGGCATGAATGATTTGTCAAAAAATGTTCAGACTACCAAAAGGAGGGGGAGGAAAAGGAAGCAAATCAATGAAGTGAAAAATGTAGACTCATCAGTCACAATAACTGAGTCACCCAAAGTTTTAAATAATGCTGCAGAAAAATCAGAAAAAAGTGTGCCGATAATCAGTTCTGATACTGATAAGGTAATTACAATTACAGCAGTGCATGATGCAAAGTCATTTGAAAAACAATCTATTGATGGTGATGTGCTAACAGACCAGACAAACCGGAAGCACATTGGTGAAAATGATGTTGTGGTATCCGAGTTGACTTCAGGAGTCTGCAGTGCAGGTGCTGATGCTGTGGAAGCATCAGCAATCCAGGAAGGTGTACCTAAAGATTCTTTCCTGAATGCTCCAGTTCCTAACATTGATAATTCAATAGTGAAAGGAAGTGGTACAATTGACTCTTTGACAACTAATTCAAAAAAAACATTCACAGATATTGCTGACCCATTGGAGTTGAACTGTGACCAGCTATTGGTCGCATGTCCAGTAAACAATGAGGCATCAGCTAAAGAAGGTGAGAAATCTGGCTCTTGTATAGTTGAAACCCCTGAAGTTGCAAAATCCATAGTGGAGGCAACAAGTGGGGCCAGTGTAGCTGATAATGGCCCTGTCTGTGCTGAAAAAGGCAAATTGGGTCTAGCCAATGTAAAAATATCTTCTCCAAGGAAAATATCAGATAGGGAGTTCTCTAGCTTTCAAAAAAATCAGTCAGATACATCTGGTAGTGATTTAGTTTCTGATGGTGATGCTGACATATTATTCACCAGTTCAAAAAGTAAACCAGGCTCTTCTAAAACCAAAATGTTTCCACTTTCCCCTAAGTTAAAATCTATTGGAAATTCATCTAAATTAGATGGGTGGGTAAAGGTGAGCAAGCGAGATAATAGAGAAAATTCACCTGTAACATCATCTAATAAGCCAACACTTCAGGATGGTGGGTCAAAAAATGTACCTCTCATTATTTTGGATTCCGACGCTGATGATGTTTCAGAAGCCGATGGGATTATGGGGGCTCATGAAATTTATGTCTTTTCCAATTCTGAAGATTTGGTGAATAGCTCTCAGGATCCTTTGGATTTACCAAGTGGTCAGCCGAAATGTCCAATGAGGAAATGCTCCATCAATTTGCCACGTGTGTCTGACATCTTCCCAGATGAGGTGGCTTTCATACAGTATGAAGGGCGGACAGTCAAATGCCATATGAGGTAAGATTATTTCACTAGCGTTAAACTTCCAAGATTCTGAATTTATGTAATTGGGAACAATAGTTATTGCTAAGGCTCTCAAGGAGGGTGGTTGCATGCCCAAATAGCTTGGTTGGAAAAATTATTAAATTACCTTGAAATAGTAGATGTTAGGATTAAAGCACCTAGTATTTCCTGTAATTGTCCTTGCATGTTGAAAAGAACCTTCTGGCTGCAAGTGGATGAAGCTAGGCATAGCTACCCTACCTCCTGAAGCAAGCATCTTCCATTGTCAAATCTATTTTTGTGCATGGGAAAATCAAGCCATCAATTAACATGGGCTTGCATATTAGTCTTAACACTTTGTGGTCCACTCACGTATCAGTATGTGTTTTTGTCACCAGTGTGAGGTGGTCACTCGCATATTAATGTGTTCATCTAGTCTCCAGTTTTTCATCCCCCGGTGGATTTATTTGTAACTATTAAGAGATATTTCTTTGATCCTAGTCAGTCTAGAAGCTTTACACTTTATTTTTGTGAAGTTTAAGGTGTTGTTGAGAGATATTATAGTTTTTTTAACCTGTAGCATTTATTGTTACCCATTACACAATCATTGCTGCTGAGAACAGAAGGGAAATGAGCATAAATGAAATTTTAAATGAAGTTTTAGCCAATAATTTGTCTGATGTCCCAAGTCGTGAAGGAACTGATGGAAGTCCTGACCAAAACTATAATAAAATGCCAAATGACAGTGATGAAGATGTAATAATTACCAAGAAAACTGTTTGTGCTCTACCTTTTCAGTATTCTAGTAATTCTGAAGTTGACAGTAATGATGTGACTAACACGACAAGTGGCGATGTTTTTTTTTTGTCAGCTAACGACATTTTTCCTGCTTTAGAAACATTTGCTGGCACACCAGGTGTGAAAATTACTCCACGTGATCAAAAAATGTGAGTGAACAAGTTTGTTTATTGGGGATAACCTCTTTTCAATGATGGTGGAGGAATCAAATAGTTATCATGAGCAAAATGTTCATAAATACAAAGAATCACCTAAAAGTTTTCAGTGGCGCAATATAACCATTGGAGAAATGAAAAAAAATTAGGATTGGTTATCCTTGTGGGGCAGATGCATGTAGACAGATTAAGTGATCACTGGACCCCCAAACAGAAACTCCTATATTGCCTGGCAAATATGGCAGGCATGGCATTTTTTCAAATAATGAAGACATTCCAGAAAATGCTGGGAGGATATTCAAGGCTTTACCAGTTTTGAACCACCTTCCAAAGAAATTTGCAAGTCCCTACAAACCAAGGCAATCTGTCTTGGCATCTGTCTGTCTGTCACTTGATGATGGCGTGGTACAATGGCGATGGCGACTATCTTTTTGTACATGCAACCCTGCCAAGCTGACAAAATATGGAATATTAGTGCATATGGTATGCGAAGCGATCACTGGATACATTTGCAATTTGCAAATTTATACCAGTGAGGGTAATAAGTTGGAAGATGCAATTCTGTCAGTTTTAGGGCCAGATACAGGTTTTTGGCTCCATTCTTACTTGAATAACTATTATAATAGTGTAGGCATTGCCGAAAAATTTCTCCAAAACAGAACAAGAATCTGTGGCACGGTCAGAGTAAATAGAGGTCTTCCTGAATGTCTGAAATCCGTGAAACTACAGAAAGGTGAGTCAGCATTCCGAAGAAAAAAAAGATGTTCTCATGCAAATTTGGAAAGACAAGCTGTTCGCATGATCTCTACCATTCATTCTTCACAACTCCTAGAATCTGAGAAGTGGGACAGAGAAACTGGAGAGAGAATGTGGAAGCCTGAGTCCATCTTGGATTACAAGTATGTGAAGGGAGTAGACCGTGCAGACCAATACCTTTCATATTGCACAATAATGAGAAAGGCCACAAAGAGGTCAAAGAAGACAGTACTGTATTTGTTTAATAGTGCCCTATTAAATTCTTTGAGTGTATGTGGATTCCAATGGAAAACAAATTGTGTATAAAAAATTCCTGCAAGAAACTGGGTGAGTCACAGATACAAAAGAGCCCATCTCAGACACACTAGAGAAAAACATTCACATTTCTCCTGCAAGGTGTGCACCTAAGGTAGAACCACCAGTAAAACTTTCAATGGACATGAAAAAGCATAAAGTAGAGGAAATAGTTAGTTCTGGGAGGAAAATTACTCAGAGACCATGTAGAGTATGTGCAGCCGAGGAAAAGAGAAGTGAAACTCACTTTATTTGTGGATTTTGTTGTGTTCCACTCCATAGAAGGGCATGTTTTGAACAATGCCACACACTAGTTAATTACTCTGGTATATAATCTCTATGCATTTAAAATTTCATTAAAAAATATCCTGTAGTTCAGGAATTGTGTGTTTTATTGAACGCTTATACCTTTCATGCGGAGGCACAAAAAATGGCCAGCTGGTGAATACAGGAAAAATGCTGGTGAATTTAAATGGCACTGGAACACAAGGTGTTAAGCTTCCTCTTGAATTAAACATAGCATTTGTTGATTCTATTTTAAAAAGCCAAACTAATGTGCTTAACAGATGCAAAAGCCAAATACAGAACAGATACTGAGAAGTTGGAAAAAGTTAGCATCTATTTTAAGTAAATCCCTTTGAGAAGGACAGAAGTGAAAGGGGGAAGTGGGAGGAGAGTGAGGAACCTCCCCTCCAACTAGGAAATGAGCCAAGTTACCATGCAGGTTTTTTTTACATGTGAATGTACTAATATTTATTTATGATAAACAGTAGCACCATTACAAATTTGAAACTATTATCAATTGCATGTAGATTTCTGTGTTAATGTTTGACAGGGAGAGTACACAGGATGTGATGATGATATGATTTCGCTGCTGATATAATAAAAAAATCCCTTTTCTAAAAGACATGGTATTTTTACCACATTATGACTCTTACATTATGCATCATTTATAAGTCACAGGTGCTTTTTCAAGGAAGAATCAGGGAAAGGAGGAGATAATTTTTTCCTCATATTAACTCAGATTCAAATAATGAATAACCCAATTCCCATGTTACATTGATAGGTTGGGCATGATACACTGTTGATGTAATAAATCCAAGGATTCTTTTTTTTCACTTGCACAAGTCACTATTAAAGCAAAAAGATTGATGCACTAAAAAGTTCAAGCCAATCTCCCCATGCTTCCTCATAGTTGATTGGCTGGTTATCTAACATTTCCTTAAGATGGCTCTTGGGGTAAGCCCAAGTAAATGAGAATCCAAGACCTGCATGGCCACTTAATAGTGAATTTTGAAAACCTTGAATTTCCCGTTCAAGCCTTCAAGTTGCTTGTACAGTGGCTCCTCGATAATTTCGTCTTATTTAGAGGAAGCCTAGGAATCAGTTTCATTTTTATCTATAAGCACATTGCAGAACAGCCTGAAAAAGGTTAACATGCTTTTTCAAATTTGTTGACTGGGCTTGTTTAAAATGTTCATCTTGTTTTACTTGGAAATGATTACTTAACTAAGTGCATACAGGACATTAAGGTGCTGAAGGTTAACAATGTTATGGCTTGTAGTTGGTCATTTCTATGCTTCAGATTTCTCTCTTATCAAGTGTCATCTTACAATGAGTATGAATTATGGGTGACTTAAGTAATGATGGTATTAAGTTAGTGTTGTTTAACCTTTAATCTTTTATCCTGGTATTGAATTTTCTTTCTCTGCAGTGAGTCACTTCATCTACAAAGAGAAACTTATTAAACTTTTTTCAGAGATTTTTCTCAAAGAGTAGAATAGTCGAATACGCATCAGTTCCCTACCTTATCACTTACTTAAGCAGTGCCTGCAATTGGCATCAAAAATACCAGAATAAAAGGTATGAACCTTAATAAATTTTCCAGACCTGATCTAACGCCAGCTTGCATGTATAAAGAAAATAGTGCCTTATCTGGAGTTCATATTAAAGAAGTTTCTATCATGATGCATTATAAAGTTTTTAAACGGTTGCATGCAAAGGGCTTTCATAGATACTGTAGTACATGTAAATCTGTTTATAAACATTCTTTCCTTTTTTGAATTACCTATATAACGTCTGTTAATTACTCACATTTATGTAACATAATTTTGATAGTGCCTGTTGTAGAATCCCCCCTGCCACACACCCTACGAATGGCTTGCATAGTATCACCTAGATGTATAATTAATGCATTGATCATCTTCTGAAGAGATAACTGATTAAGAAATTTAGCGTTATTGTTGACTGGAAATCTCAATAAATTTTTCTCTGACAAATGTTTTCAGCATTGAATGCAAAAACTTAACAAGGCATGAGCAGGATATATAGATTCATTTTATCATCCGCAAAATGAATTATTCCTCACAATCTTGTGTTTTTATTTAGGAATATGCCTGTCAAAATCATTGGACTGTATGGCATTTTCAGGTTTCTCCTTTTGGTTTGCTATGTTTCCTGATGGAAGTAGGTCTTGTTTTTTCTTTACCCCTATAGACACACATGAAATAATATGAGTGCTTGTTTTCATCTCAGAGGTGAAATCATTTTCGGTCACCAGGTCAATGTTGTAATTTGGACACTTGCATGCATGATATTGAATCTTGAGGCTTTTGAAGCAGTGTGGTAATGCTAATGAAATTTAAAAATTTTCCTATGTGCACTGTATTTTTTGACTGTGTTTGTCATCCATTGCATTTGCTACCTTCAAGAGTTAAGTGGACACTAGCTGCTTCATGAGTATGTTAAAATAGTCTTAAGCTTTGTCTGCGTAATTTTCAAAGGAGGAATTCTTTTATTCATAATCTCTGGTTCAAGGTATATCCCTAATGCTGTTCTTTAAATCCAGGGCTCTCTCATTCTTTAATGTGCAATTTATATGGCCATAATGCATAATCATTTACACTTTTAATATAATGGAACAAGTTTGGAGAAAATACCGCTCTCATTTAAAATCTTACTTATTGGGAGGTATTTAAATGTCTGAGTAACAGCTGAATCTCATTTAATCTCATATTGGTCTTCATCTCTATGTATTTTGTCAGTTTCCAAAAAAACAAGCTCTTTAATATTTTAGGGCTGGGGTACAATTCACAAAGTGGAAGTTATAATGCATTTTATTTACTTGATTAGTTTTATTGACCCAATAGGTATAAAACTATAACATGTTTGCTTTACAGTCCCAAGAAAGAAGAAATAAAAAATGATGAGGAATTGAAAAAGATCACACCCACATGCTCACCAGTTGTCTCCAACATATTTTCACCTCGAACTAGTAATAGTAGAGGTGCCCGTATACTCAATATGGCCCAAGGAAACAAAGAGAAGTGCAATGCTGATGAAAATCCTGAGTCTCCAGTGACGGATACTGTGAACAAAATGGTGCTCCAAAATAGTGACAGTAATTTGCAGCATTCCCCCTTGTCTCATCTCAAACGCCATGAGTTAAACAATAGTACACCTCCCACCAAGAAGCCTAGGCGAATCAGGCCCATGCACATTGGGAATGTCAGCCCTCAGTATCAGTCATTGGAAATAGGGTGAGTGCCCAGAGTGGTGGGTTTTTTACACTACTTTAATCTGTAAAAAATGGGATGTGGCATTTTTCTATGTGAATTCTACGTGCATATATAGTAAAGCTCACCTTTTGCCCTTCTCTGAAGGACACTCGAATAAATTGTAAATCATGGAAAAGCTCAAGTTTTAAAAAGTGGAATCAAAGAATCTTATAGAATAAAATACCAACATCAATGTGGCAATGCTCCTCAGAGGTATTGTGAGGAGGCACATTGAAAAATACTCATCTTGTCCATCCATAGAAATGCTCCAAGCTCATAACCATCAAGAATATTTATGCAAAGTTTTCTGCTTCCAATAAGTAACTGTTAAAGTATCTATCCTTTTGAAATCTCCACTGATAATTTTTATACAGAAAATGTCTGAAAAAGTAACTTAATGTATAATCTAGTATAGTATCCATCTAGCTATGATGCTTTGGAAGTCATCAGTCTTGTTACTACATTTAGTGGTTTCCCTTTTAATAGATTACTACTAATAAGTTATTTGATGCTGCAGTAGGTTAGAAACTCTGCAGCTCTGATAAATTCTCAGTATTTCCTCTATTCACTGTAATTAGAATTTATTATGTAGTTCCATTCTTTAGTCATTAGGCGGCATTCCATTGCTCTTATTTGCATGGAGTCTGAATGCATTTTGAATACAAACTAATCCAAGAAATAAAAACTAAGAAGGCACTAACTGAAACCAGCCTTTTAACATTATTGCATGAAACAAATAAGAATTACAGGGTGGTGTGATCTTCAAAGCCAATTGGAATATTATTAAAAACTTGTGTCTATATTTCAACCATCAAAGTAGAACATTATGCGGAGATTTGTATGGAAAGAGCACTCAGAGCAGTGTTAACACTGAGCTCTTCCCAAGTCAAGCCCTTCCGCACAAATATCCTCAAGGATAATCACCTTTGATGTGTCCTTAGGGGATGTAGTACAAAAAATGAAAAAAAATTGCAGCATGAAAGTTAATGACAGAATCTATAAATCTTTATGATTATTTGAATCTATCCTGCCAATTGCCTGTATATCAAAATAACTCTGGTTTTGAGATTTAAATATGGTACAAGTAAAATGAGTGGAAATACGAGGTGCATTCAAGTTGTAAGGCATCCAATTTTTTTTCTCTGGGCTGGAAACAGATATAAACATGCGGTTTGTTTTAAAATTAGCAGACACTCTTTGTCAATGCGTGACAGAGATGGCAGCACTGTACGACAG
>LYUA01005027.1:7362-19050 GCA_002093875.1 Calopteryx splendens | reverse complement strand
TTTTTTTTTAAACAATTGAGTTATATATATTTAATTCCTTATGGGAAAAGTCATAATTACTTTTGCATTACCCAGCTACCTTATTTTACACTTAAAACCTCCAATGATTTCACTGTTAGGCCAACTATGAAATGTAATAGACCAATCGCCATCTTTTGCTCCAGGAGAATTATTCTGTAATATAGGTACTTATATTTTGTAGGATGATAGTAATAGGGAAAATGCAATCAGTTTAGAAATCATTGGAGAAAAGGCTAATTATTTTTTTTTTCTTTGGTTGCACGAAAATTTTGACCCATCTAATCATAATAGGCATCATATGACCACTAGTTGAAACTAACGTATATTCCAATATGTGATTTGGCGAGGGTTTGTATTGAAGGTTTCTTTTCCAAGGAGAAGCAGAGGGGGAGGGATGTTAGATGTTGAAGCCTTTGGAAAGTGGTAGGTCAGGAAATAGGACCGTGAGAAGGAGTTTGCGCGTATAGGAAGGAGTCGGAGGCAGACGGAATAAGTGTTGAGAGTGATGGTGTGGGGGATGAAACACACGCGCTGGGTAAACAAGCCACTTTGATTTACGATAGAGGTGGGTGTAAAGGTTGAAGCGATGCATGCAACTGTTAGGGTCGACTCAATGACCCTTTAAACTGTACTGTAATACTTAGGGAGTTATACGGTGGTGCTTTTTTAGAAGTGAAAACCTAGAGGATGGGTGGAACGCAGGTAGATGAATTTGAACTTGATTTAGAACAAGGAGGAAGTCAAAAGGTCAAATAGGTAGTGGTTAGGCTAGGAATAATTTAATTGGGAGGAAAAAGGCGAGGCGTAATTAAATGGGATGGGGACTAAAGCATTTGTGAATTATAAAGATTGGTATTGATATCTTCGAAATTTGGAAAGAACTCAATTTGTTCCTCTGCGTCCATTAAAAAAAATGTTGGAGTATGTTAAAGGATGATTCGAATTTGGTTCAAATTCACTGTTGTTGGTAGTCTAGTAAATTAAAAAAAATGTAAACAATATTTTCGAAATATATAAGGATTAACTTGGTGCGTGCCATATGCCTTTTTCCAGTTTTAATTAAATTATGATTTCCTGAGTGATTTTCTGAATGATGATGCCTGAGATGAACCGCCTTCACACAATATTTCGTAATTATTGTGATTGGTCCTCGTAGACTCCCTCGTAGTAAATAATAGGTGGTCAAGATGTTAATCCTATTGAAGGGAGATTAAGGTGACTTTACTGTTAGGAAAACAACCATCGGAGGGATTTTCTACGGGAAGGCTTTGCCATTAATAGACAATTAGAAATAGAGAGACTAGTAGGGATACTAAAGGTTGGGGCAATGACATTTTTTTATTTAGTGATTTTATTCTCAACGGTTTCACGTTTGCAGCCTAGTCATCGCCTCGTTATGTATTACACAGTGTAATCTTCAATAAGTAGACAAATTACGCCTTACTGAAGGGAAGCCAGTCTCGGCATGTTAGTTAAATTGAGGAAAAGTGCAAATGACTTTAAATTAGAAATATCCTACTACACAATTTAAACACTCCTAGCACGAGGGTTGACATTTTGTGATTTTTTTAAGATTCAAACATTCTGTGGAATAAGGGGGTAGTAGTTATGGTTAAAACACTTTTTATCTCTCGCCGAATCTTCCTGTGCCCTGAGGATGAGGGAGATCGCGGGGACGGCAGTGATGCTGAGGCCCTATGGATACGGGCGCTTGGGAGAGTAGGTATCGTTAACCTTATGCAACAAAATTTAAAAGCGTTGATTTTGTCCCAAATTGTTCCGTCGTGCTGGCAGCCGGACTTTGTTCGGAGTGGTCAGCCCAGCTGTGCCTGTTCCTATGAATGAATGTTTGACTGGTCATGGATGTGTGGGGAATCATCAACGCGAGGCGTGTGCTCTACGTGTGATTGCATACCATGGGAGCCGTCGATCGGTGTTTGACAGTGAGGGTTCAAGCACGGATTGATGGGGGTTTTTAATTATTGGATTGAGACTGGGGAACTTCAAGTCGTACCATATTTACTCAAATAATTTCCTCCTGGTTTTTAAGGGAACTGTTTTTAAAAAATTTTTCCCGCATAATTTCTCCCCTGCGACTGGGAAGTCCGAAACCGTTTGCTATTATGTACGAGGTACGTTTTTACAAGGAATCATTGTACAATGAAGACTTAAAATTTAACAGAAAGTTAAATATTTTACGCAATTCTTAAAGGCTGTTTGTTGTCGCCGTAATGTTTTTTGTTTGAAGAACTTGCTACCACCTTTGAGCGAGAAATAGAGATCATAATAATATTCACTATTGAAAAAATAAGATTGATAAATATTATTTATTATATAAATGTAAGTAATACACTTTAATAAGAAAACTAAACTATGTCCGTCTGTAATTTAAGCGTCAAATATTTTTCCTACTAAATTTGTTGCTTGAGATTTAGATAAAAATGGAAGAAATTACGTGAGCTGCAATAGCTAGCAGACATTGATCTCGGAGAGAAGTACCTAAATCGGATGTTTCTGGCATTTAGTTTTCTAATTCTTTTCGTGGTTTGATGAACGGGTTAAGTATGGTTATTTATAATGATTGGTTGAATCTAGAATGTGAACTTACCTTGTCTAAATATGAAGAAATATAATTTCAGTCTAGCCTTACAACCTTCTCTTCACCAAAAATTCCCAATGCAGGCAATCAAATTGTGATTCTTTTAATTTTATGTTGAAAACATTTTAACGCAGTGAGTTTTCCTGCTGTGTAATGTTTGAATTGCGTCCAGAAGTGGATCCAGGGAAAAGACGTCCTTTAGATGAAAATATATCTGAAGTGTGTGGCACACATTTTGGCGTTTTAAAGGCTTCCGAGTTGAACATTTAATGGTCCTTCTCCCTTGTAAGCTTCCCAAAGAGCTTATATAAGTACGAATATTTATGTTTTACGTTTCTCCCCTTGCCCTTCACCACCCCCGCACAACCTCGCCATTGCTCGGTCATGTCTCGGGAGCTTGATGTGTCCGTAGCGTATTGATCGTCAAAAACTTTTTTTTCAAGGGTCGTGTTTAGCTTTCGGAAAAAAAACATTGCTCTTAAGGCTCAATGGGACGCAGGCATCTTTTCGGAATTGTTGTCAAACGTCTTCAGGTTCCACGTCGCGGTTGAAGTTATGTAATGCGGTGTGGTTTTAATTTAGGTTTAGCCTACGAAAATAGTTGAAATAACTTCTACAAGTTCTTAACTTTGAGAAACTGTGCCAGATATGTTACATACATATCTTTGAGTCCGTTCCCTTCGGGGCACGAAAGTTAAAAAAAACCTCATTTTTATTTATTTAAAAAATTAATCCCTTTTAATGATTCCCTTCTTACTCCCCGACTTAGCTTAAGTTTTTCGCGTCTGCCACATTCATACATTGCTTCATATGAGCCCTTCTGTTCCTGAGACTCCTAATGCTTATTCCTTGTCATTAGAGCCTGTTAAAATTATTAGCTCATGGCTTGTATAATACGGCTCTCATCTTTTCTTTCAACTTGACCAACTGAGTGTACTGCCCTTCTTTTCATCTCTATCGTTAATTTATAAAAGTTTAAATTTTTGAGAAGATAGAGCTGTTACCGGGCTTTCAGTTAACACTGAACCCTTAAAAAGCTAAAAAATTATTGTAGGCTAGTGCCTTTTATGGCCCCATACATTATCAAAATGACCGCGTTAAAAGTAAACATAGGCAGTAATAGGAAAAAGCCGCAATGAACAACTCTGTTAGTAACGCGGAAGGCATTTAGGACCATGTGATAGAAAGTTTGAACATTTATTCGGTTTCCATATTGTATTTTATTTCTTAATGCTCTCAGCCAAGAAGAAAGAAGGCAACATCCTATGGTCGTAGAATTACATTTGTTGAAAATACCTATCTTTTCATATTAAGGGAAATTTTCTCTTGATAATATGTGAATATTTGATGAAAGGTAGTTTTTTCTAGTGAAATAAAGATCAACTACGATTAGAATAAATTAGTTGACCAAATGAAGATACATAATCGACATGAAGTTTATATCCTTGAACATCTATTTGAACTGCATATGTTACGGAGTTTAAATCTATAATTTATTGGAATCTAATATCAATATATTAGCAGTGTAAGAAAATGATTTTAATCTAATTTAAATTACAAAGTCGACTTTGATTTAATTACTGAACAACACCTATTGATTCTAGTCATTGATTATCAACTCTAGCGACAGCTGCCGTCCCATCTCCTTAAATAATAAGTTGGCGACCACATAGTAGTGTGTTTCTATTCATCTTTCTGTTTTGATCGGCATTAAAATAAAATTATAAGGCTTGATCGTGAGGAACAGTTGAAATAAGCTAATTATCAGGAATGTTTTTTTTTACTCTTTTATCAGTGTTCACAATACTTTTTCGAACGACATAAGAATTTCTAATGGCCAGTGGTAGGCAAGCATTTCGCGGTAATCTGAGTATCATGTGACTCATTCAGTATTTATAACTTATAGTCGTATTTATTTAGAGAGGCGGCCGGCAGCTGATCTCATTTCTATCATTAGAGGTAGATGAATAATTTAGTGGTAAGTAGGATATTTAAGGGAGGAAGGAGGGTGGGAGAACCCGTATTTGGTATTAGTTTAAATCATAATGCAAGACGCCTAGGTAAACGGTTCATCCGGGATAAGTTATATTGCAGTTTAAGTGCACTTCCTTCAGCACCCACGCTGGAATTGGAATAATTGACAAATCCATCTTGAACCTGATCACTGGGGAGGCAGTGAACAAGCTTATGCTTCTCAAGATAATCCCATCCTTCTTTTGCTTATACTGTAGAATACTCTGCACGGTCACTGCGTAATTTATACTGAGACGGTGTCAGGGAATTTTACTATGCCAAAGGTTGAAAAGGAAGAGCGAACATTTGAAAATGATTTACACCTTTATCCCCTTGAAAGAGAGAGATAGAGACCGTGTTGATTACGCTTCAATTTACCTAATGGTTAAATAGCCCCTTTCCCTCCTTAAGAGGCATTCATTTTCGACTACCTTCATCATGTTTATTCTTTTACTGTGGCTCCTCTGGCAGTTTTTCCCAATTCATCCTATCAAACGCCTTCTCGAAATCTACGAAGCAAACAAATATATCCTGATTATACTCTATATTCCTATCTATCATTTACCTCATTACAGCTATGGTGCTATGTGTGCCTCTGCCTTTCCTAAACCCAAACTGATCCTTTCAGCCTTTTTCTCCATCCTATTAATAATGAACCTGAGCACTACCTTTGCTGCGTGCGAAATCAAACTAATTGTCCTATAGTCCTCGCATACTGCTGCTTTTGGGGATTAATACTGCTCTAACAAAGTCTTCTGGCCACACTCTACTCTCATAAATGCTACTAACGACTTGAGAAAAACTCTTTCTTCCATGTTTTCCTAAGCTCTTATTAGTTCTGCAAGGATATTATCGACCCCATAGTCTTGTTTGATTTAATTTCCTTCAATGAATTTATAATTATCTACATGAATGTTAATGTCATAACAGTTAAACGCATTCAGTTGTATGACTCCATTCTTTGATATTTCAACAACTTTTATTTTTGCCGGAGATTGATGGTCACGAGATTTTAGTTTTTTGGCCAGTTATCAAATACACGATCATAAAGGGGGTTTTCTTGAAATGAGTAGAAATCGGAGGTGTATATTTTTTTACTATCCCTACATAATGAAAATGGTTAATTTTAAATGAGCCCATTCGAAAGGGGCATCGTTGCTCCATTTAATCCAATAGAGAGCCAAAATTTTCGATTAGAGTAGGTGTATAATATATAAATACTCACGTAAGTGGGTCTAATCTCTTGTAGCCTCCAAAAGTAGTTCCAACGACGGAATCAAAACCTCTAGATTGTCTCAGCATCCGGTCATCACCGTATGGGTCCAAGTCTCTCAGTAGATGTCCACCTCCTGGCCATTTTCCAGCAAAAATTAAGCGCCCAAGCAGGATAGGTAGAGAGAAAAAAGGTTTTATTATATTGTATTTAAAAGGTGATATTAATTCAATAACGGAATATATAGTTAGAATATAGTAATAGATTTTTAGAGGTTTGGCATTACTTTCATTTTCGCCGTAATCAAGGTTTCCTCTCAAATAATTACATCCAATAATACCTTTTTCCATCCTCTATGTCTTAGACCCATTTAATTAGTATTATCTGCGTTAATATTGTTTAAAGTTATTGGTATTAGTCATTTAGTCATACAAGGATGGAGAAAGTGAACTGGATAGCAGTTGAGGGAGGTGGGTCGAATTAAGAGACGTCGAATGTGGCACATATAGATATTATAGAGGGAATGTTTATTAAAAAAGAAAAGGAGAGTAAAATGTTGTGGGATAATTGGTGGAGGGCAAAAAATATCACGATGTAGTGTGGCAGCAAAATTAATTAACTTAGGTGCCATTAAATAGCCATCGTGCGAGTCGCGTGACTGTCGAGGTCATACGTGCCATTTAGGGCACCTGGATAATTGGGTTAGAGGATAATTTTTGGAGGGGTGAAAGCAGAGGTAAACCGGTGTTGCCGACAACGTGGCTGTTACTGACGCAAAGGCACCCGAGAACATGTAGTATAGATGGCAATTCAATCCACTCAAAAGTAGACCACTTTAATAAGGATTTAATTCGAATGGTTTATAAATTATTCAAAGTGCTTTCCAGAAGTCAATCAAATAAGGGTTACAATGCCGTTGTCCCCTGCCTGAGTCGAATTTCGATCCATTGGCTTGGGTAGCAAAACTTGAGTTTTCGATATGACGGCCGCCAAGTGATACGCTGATTGTCACGCAGTAGAACAAACGCGAAAAGTTCTCTTGATGCGTTATTCAGAAAAACATAATGCATGCCATCTTGACGTAGTGAAGTGGTTATCATAGTACCCGGGGAGTTTCTGGTACTATGATTCTCAAAAGAAGTTTTTAAGGACTCTTTGTGATATATATTTAACTTACGGTAGGTTAATATTTTCTAAGTGATAGTCATGCTTAAGTCTTGACTCAGTCTTCTGCTGTTATGACGACTCTTAAATGGAATGCAGTATAGACAAGTTAGGTAGCACTAGGAAAAATGTTCTCAATACAACAATTTAAAAATCCTTCCTGTTTCATTTTTTGCCTTAAATCTTTAATTGAGATTGGCTAAATTTTTAGGCTACTAAGAAACTTATGTGAAAAAATTATTTTCGATCTGAATATTTGAAATCATACACAGGGTAGATGGAATGGAGCACATATTTGGTGATATCCACGCTCACTAGTAATCCTACCGTTGATTTTTAAAAATTTTGTATTTTGAAAGAAATTTGGTCAGTCATTTACTATCTAGCATTAGTTTATACAGTTTATTATACATGTGCTCTATTTTTCCTGCAAAAAACGTATTGATGAATCTGGTGCGTCATTTTCCCTTACCTTGATGCACCCAATGCATCCTATTGCAGGATGAATGGGCGTACTAGAAGATGCTTGAGAGGCTTATGGATTGGCTGACGAAGTTTATCAGGTCCATGGCAGCTCCTGGTCCTCCTGTTTTTATAACTTGTGAGTAAACTCAGCACTCAAAAGTATGAGACTTAACGACGGTCCATTTGGCTGATCTTTCTGAAGGCTCTATTGCACTCGCTGAAGGGGCACGATGGATGTTATTAGTGACTAATGATTTTCGTGGATGAGATGTTGTAATGGCGAATAACTTTCCGAATATGCCTTAGATTTTTTCGTGATTGGTGTTCAGTTTTGCTTAATATGTTCAGAGGATCGCTAAATTATATTGAATTTTCCAAATTCTTTTTCATATACAGGTATCAAATTCAAACTTCCTTGTCAAGATCCGCGGAAAATATGAATCCTCTACTATCCTATTTTACAAAGCAATCCATAACGAGGCCTCATTTACAAATACGCAATAATTTTTTCTCATTTTCGAGGAAATTAGATCCCCGATCCTGTAACCCTATTCTATGAATTCGTTTATCTGATTCCTGGATATTTTCTTCCCAAGGTTAAACTATGAAATTGCTGCTTTAACGATATCTTGTGGTTGTTTTCCTTGGTTTTACTAAAGCCCTTGGCTTAAGAAACTAAACTTCCCGTTTAAAGAACTAGTCCCATGTAAGTTTAATGAATGGGTTAAACTTAAAATATATTCTTGACTTGGAAAGCAATCTTTGAATGGGTTTCGAAAGCATTATCGTCATTGCATGATTGGGGTCTTTTTTAATTTTAAAATTGGCTACTTTTACCATTCAGCTTCCTTCTTAGTGATGAAAAGTCACTAGATTTTTTTATTGATGCTTAACTGGCGACTTCAGCAATCTAGTCGACGCAAAAATTCTTTTCGGATTTTAAAATTAAGTATAATTAAAATATTTGAGCAAACCTGCTTAAAACATGCGGAATTTTTACCAGAGAAACAGCATTTAGGTTACCGTGACCCTTTAATCATAGAGTGCATACATTATATTCATTATATTAACGTTGCTCCTTTTTGTCGAAACGGTGAATTAGTAATGAGTGATCGCAGTCTATGAAAAAAGATTCTCTGCTATTTATGCTGCACAACTCTTGGTTTTTTCTTCCAGAATAAGGTCAACATTGTCCTTGTTCTTTGTGAAATATACAAGGAAAGAATTTTTTTGCATTTTTAATGTCCCGTAGCTTACTGGACGTGGACTCATTTAGTAGAATGATTCTGTCTTTGACTAGTCTCGACATATAAAAACGTCTAGTGAGCCCGTATTTAGAAAAAAAGCATAATTATGCCTATCGATGTAATTACTAATTGATTAATGCTTGCATATAATGTTAATCATAATATAAGCATATATGCCTATCAATTCAATGACACTAATTGATTAATGCTTGCATATAATTTTAATATACCCATCATGAAAAAAATATGACAAGCATATTCGTATGTTAGTGCCTAGCATTTGTCTGCTATAGGAGAGGTCACTTTCGCATCAATTTTAACGTTTTATCATAGAATTTCTCTAAACCTCACAGGAATATATTTAGGTCCGTAGCCATAAGAAATACAAATAGAGAGTTCCTATTTTCAAGATATTTTATTCAATTTATATCAGTAGGATGAATGGAATAATAATTAAGGAAAATTGTAATTCCTATAGATAATTCCGTAAAAAAAATCGAGAGACGGGCGAGGGAAACTGTCTTTACTTTCCTGTTCGGACCTTCTTTTACAAAATACGAACGTAGTGCTGGCTTTCACGCGAGGGATTTCACCCCAGTTTTATGCTGGACCGTAAAAAAAATATTCGGTCCCTGCAAAACTAGGGGAGGCGTCGGGGGAAGAGGACATGTGACTGCTCGAACGCGCCTAAAAACCTTCTCACCATACTCACTTCGCTTAGCCTCACCTGAGAGACAAGGCACTCAAAACTCCCGTGGGGAGCTGGGACTTTCATCCCATTGCCTAGGATCTTCATGGGACAAAAGCATTCCGAAAAAAATTCCATTCTCCCAAAGGGATATAAAAACTTTTACGCCCCGTACCCTTGCCCCTTTCACCAAAGACCTTACGGCTTGATGCTCATCTCTCTAAGATCTTACCTCCGTAATTTTGAGTTAGCCTGGGAAGGAACCGCTGTAGAATTGGTCATGCTTAGCGGCATAAAACCCGGGCACGTTTCTTGGCTAGACGGTCCCGTGACAGAAGGAGATAAATAACTTAGCTCTAGCAGACAATTTTGGTATCGACGGTAATATGCTTAACCTGTCCAAGTCTGTGGCCCGTCCCTAATTAATTCGGTCGCTTAGGCAAGGTATTTGATTAATAGGGTGAATTTACAAATTGGTTCATATTCCTCTTATAAAACGATGTCGAGATATTTTTGCAGATTATTTTTCCCTCCGACAAATGTATTGCAGTGAAGAATATGTCCGCTTTTTCTAAATGTGACAAAATATATACTACGCATGCCTTAACTGACTGTTTTTGATTCTTGAGGTTTTTCTCTCCCTGAAAGATCCATTTTATCTCTTTGTAGCATAAATTATATAATTAGATCCGAATCATGATTTTTACATCAATTAGCTAACTGGGTCATTTTTTACCTCATGGTCTTTATACAAGCTGTCTTCGGTACAAAAAACACCCTTGGTAACCGCTTTTATTTAATTTTTAAGCTACTAGGGCTTGCAATTTTTAGCAGAGAACTCAAGACGCGATCTGCATGAAAATAATGACGTACCAAAATTACAACTACCTATGTCATCCTCTGATGTTTTTAGTGAGTGTTTTTTTAATTCAAGACTCATGAAAAAGGAACGATTAAAATTCATCTTATCAATTACGTGTAGTTTAGTGTCAGTGACCCCCTTATCTGGAAGTGAGGAATCATCTATTCACATATCTGCCGTAAAAGTTATATTTTTCAAAATGCCTTCTCCGACCTCTTAGCCTAAAAATTAAATCGAATATTCTCTACATAGAAGGCCTGTAATTTGAGTAGCTTAATGAGCAACTGAGAGAGTATATACGTCCAAATAGACATCTGTTTTCGATACATTCTATAGGTATAGAATTTTGCATTATTTGATTAAGAAATCGGAGGAGGATAAGATGAGGTAAATTCAAGCAAAATTAAAAATATTTTGCCCCATCAAGTGCTACCGTGCTTGGGATAATGCTACTACATAATAATGCTACCGAAAATTTTCAAAATACGAAAATGTTTGATATTCTATATCAGGATTTTTTTTCCTGGGTTACTCCTTCAGGATTTTGATAAATTTCTGAATTGACCAATCTCACCTTTCCATGGTATCACTTCGAAACGCAATGCTTTCGACTTCGTAGATTTCCGTGAATGGAATTATATCTGTGAATTATATTTCTGAAATGGAAATGGGTTAAGTAATGTTCTGATATTAAAAGACGTATGGCAGAATAAATACACTTTTATTACCTTTAGAAAAAAATCATATCAGTAATTATTTCATGATAACATACTCATGTGCCGTGCTCGAAATAACGATGCATTTTTCCAAGCTTCTCACTCAATCCTGAATTCCCTTTCCCGTTTCACGACGAACCGTGAATAATTCTCAGTACCGTCCGTCATGAGAAATCAAATTCGCGGGCGTATTTTGCTATTTGCGTGCATGTCTGATGGAAGCACACCTTAATATCAACCGAAAAGTGGCCACAAGTGCGCCAGCACCAGCGGGATTCACCAATGGCAACGTCCACGCTTCGCGACGCCACTCGCAACTTCTCACTCCCTCCGGGCACCCCTGTTCCTCTTCAATCGGCTCTGTGTCTTCCTTCGCCGTGCGTGCTTCGCAACAGGTTGCCTCCTCCCAGGGAATCCAGCTCCCTAAGCAAGTTCCCGCCGCCAATTGGATCCAAGCTCCTTATGAGATTCCCCCCGCCGATCGGATCCACCTGCCTCAGAAGGTTTCCTCCACCGATTGAATCTATCTCCCTCAGCAGGTTTCCCCCTCCTATAGGATCCAAGCTCCTTATGAGATTCCCCCCACCGATGGAATCAAGCTGCCTGAGAAGGTTCCCTCCACCGATCGGATCCACTTCCCGCACCAGGTTTCCTCCCCCGATGGGGTCCACCTGCCTTAGAAGGTTCCCGCCTCCGATCG
>LYUA01005026.1:29184-41022 GCA_002093875.1 Calopteryx splendens | reverse complement strand
CAGAAGTGAAGATAGGGTTAATGTAGGGGTGTGTCCATCAGAGACCTACCTTAAAACCTTGGTTAGGCAATAGGTCACACAACACACTTTTGGTCATTACTAGTACTGATAAGAGCAAGATTGCATATATAAAGGCTAACCTAACTGGTTCCATAGATATACCTCAAAAGGAGAAATATTCTTCCATGTAATATGCAATAAAATTTTATTTACTTTGAAAAGGAGGAAATTGTGAGAATTTTTAAATGTTGGTTAGGTTGCCTTCTTATGTAGGCAGACTTCTTCAAGTTCAGCATTTCCTTTTGTTATAATGATACATTTTTTGGGAAAACAAACCAATACATCAAAAACACTTATAAATTTTTACAATTTTTACTCACACCAATTCCAAATTTAAATCCGCTATTTGCTAAATTTAGTGTTGCAGACCCAAAAATGTCAGTTCAACAATTGTAAATCATAATTTACAGCTTTTAACAGGTCATCTTTTTTCTTTGAATGAGCATCACAAATGGTCAATGTTTTTTGGCTTGATTCTCCTGCCTGTAGTTTTTTATGATAAAATCTTTATAAGTAAAAAAAATTAGATGGAATTAAATACTTTAACTTGTTTCTCTGTATCCAATTTCATCACCTCTTTTTTTTCTTTCAATGGTCACGCACTCAAGCCATTTTTTACTATTGACACTTGATTCCAAAGGACTGACATGAAGCATCAAAGAACCATATGTCATTGACAATGAATCCATGTGTTTCAGTTATTCATTTGTTTGACCCTACTGTACTTATATAATGTGGCAAAACGGTTTTAAAATGTTTTAAGTTTACAATTGACGTAGTCATCCAGGATTAGCGTCCTTCCCTCAGTTATGACTCATGGATGTAAGTGTATCGACATTAAGTGTTGGAGAGGGATGCTGCTGAGTTGCTCAAGTTAACATTCTCTCTAAATTATCTTGCATGCCTTATGAGTTGTTTGAAAACCAAACCTGTGTCAGACATTGTCCTGGCTGTCCAATGCCAAATATCATAGGCTAAAATATACTTCTTACTTAACCCAATTTACTATACCAAACCGTATTTACTGCTTAGCATTGCTGGGATCAAGTGACTGGTTGTTGTAAGGAAAAGATGTGGGGTGTTTACATGGGAAATTTACATCATACCCCAAGTAAAAATGCTGAGATGGCTCACCCAGGAGTTAAAATGTAGTGTCTTCATGCTTGAATAGAGTAAAAACTGATCTTTCTCTTACTCAGCCTAATTCATATATATATGTAATGCTCCCTATGTCCCCTACCCCTGGGACATGATCTTGTAGGGTAAATGCAAAAAGTGTTTCAGATGTTCCTTTTTTTCAAAGCCACTCCTTTTACAGCAGATAATTAAAAATATTAAAACTGATGGCATTAATTTAAAACCTTGTCATTATGATTATTTCATAAATGAATTAATGAGGTAAACTTTCTACTTTTCCACAAGAATTTTATTTTATGTGACTGGTTTTACCTTGGTAAGGCATATAATCTGGTGCTCTTATTGACTTTCTATCAAGGTGAAACCAGTCGCAGTAAATAAAATTCTTGTGGAGAAGTTCAAAGTTTATGTCATTAATGGCTTAACTCAAAGTCAGGCCTGAAATTACTAAATGAGTTTTTCAATTGGAGTAATCCATTACCACACCTCCTCTAAGTGCTCTCCTACTCTCCTAATGGTACTTGCATCCCCTTCTGAACTAACAGGTGGCTTGCCAGTTAGACATAAAGATTCTAAATTTAAACCTAATTTCTGATTGCTGTAAATCTGGATGTAAATATTTTCTTTTCATATCCCTAGGTGGACCTTGTGCCAAATTGGGTAACACAGCGATGGGTTGCGATTTTAAGTGCAGAATATCCCACTGTTGCATTCCATGCTTCACTGACCCACCCTTTTGGCAAAGGTGCTCTTATTGACCTTCTACGTCAATTTGCACGCCTCCATGCTGACAAGAAGCAGATCAGTGTAGGGCTAGTGGGGTATCCAAACACAGGAAAGAGTTCAGTAGTCAACACCCTCCGCTCCAAGAAAGTATGCAATGTTGCACCCATAGCAGGAGAGACGAAAGTGTGGCAGTACGTGACTTTGATGCGCCGAATATATCTGATTGATTGTCCTGGAGTAGTTCCCCCTTCTACAGATGAAACAGACACTGACAAGGTGAGTAAATGTAGCGATCATTAGTAATATTCTTGTTACTTTTGTTTTCAGATATATTTTTACTATTTTCATCTTTCATTTGCTCTGGATTGAATATTCAGTGTTTTGAATTTGTGACTAAGTAAAAACTTTTTTAATATATGCCAAAGTTATCAGCTTTTAAAAGTAATCGTGAAATTGAGAATTTTCACTAAATAGTTAAGTGTGAAATGTGTGGGAAAAGTTATTCTGTTTTAATAAAATGAGGATGCTATTATGATCTGCAGAGTGTCAGGGCAATATTGTCAGTGGTCATGTAAGTTCAGAGTAATATGTACTAAATATGTCACAATTTAAGGTGTATACGCAATAGTTGCTTAAATTGATCATCACTAAAGGCTGACATCAGCCTTGAGTGGTTCCCGGAACCTTAGATTAGTCTGAGCTCCATAAAAGTATGAGTGGGCACTTAAGACGACCGTGATTGATGTTAATCAAATTGTTCACTTGGTGGAATATGTCCTCCTCATATTTTTTCTATAGTTAAATGTGATTTCAAGGAAAACTCATTATAAAGATCAGAAAAATCCTTCATCACATAGTGATGAAGAATTTATCAAATGTATCGATTCTCCATATAAACTTACTACTTTTGGTGAAAGTATAGGAAGAAAGATTTAACCAATTATTTCCAATACCTTCTGAATATCTCCATTTGAATGTTAAACTAAGTGAAGGGATGAAGTAAATAAAAAATTAGTAATGATATTAATTACGATTTTCTTTTCACTAGTCAATGGTTTGTAACAAAGAGTATCTGATTGAATGTAATGAGTTGAGGAAGAACTTAACCTTTGTGTAGAGTAGTGTTAGTAACAGCTGAAAAACAGATAAGAATCGCTTAGACCTAAAAAAGTAACTCAGCTATAATTATTTCATTATGATCTACAAGGGAGCACTCATACTTAGAGTGATGCAATTAAGTGAAGACTGATGATACGACCCACATACCTAATCCAAGAAGTGTTATACTGTGCATGTATTATACATGTGTCACATCTGTACTTCTATTCTGTTCTTATCATTCCGATGGAAGGATAAGTGTACCAAGGATGCTTTAAATTAATTTCAAGTCTACTTGGATGTAGCCAACACAAAACATTAAAAACCGAAAACATATACAACTGAGTATGTACTCAGGATCATATTGGAATGGAAACATACCACATTGTTAGTTCAGGATCTGTGGGATACCACTAAAGGCTGAGGTATTTTTATATCTTAGTTTATGTTAACTCATAGGAATTTATGCACAAAAACATAGTTTTTCTATGTCCTAGGTGGAAAGCTAACACATATAGTTCATCCAAATTTATGTTACTTTATTATTATGATTTAGATACACAATTTTTCACATTCCCTCCAAATTTGCTAGCTTATAAATTTCTAAATTCTAAAAATTACAAATTCAGTTGCTAGTAAACAGAGAAAGGATTAAAGTTTGTGATATTAACCCATTAGGACAGTTACTTAGCTCAGGAGAATGCTTTAGTACAAGTACTAAGTATTCTTCTTAAATAAAATGTTTTAAATTAGATTGTAAGTGAAGTAAAAATGTACACTTAAAAGAATCAAACTCACACTAACCTACCTCATAAAGGTATATGAAATTCACCCCTATGTAATGAGGTTTCATCACTGTTGATTTTAAGCAGTGCTTTTTAAACTTTTGAACACCATGAAATATCAATGCAGACACCCTCCAAGTTCTACCGTTCATCTCATTTCTTACAAAAATGCACTTTCTGAAACTAGTTTTAAGAAAATGGGTTCGTTTGCTTATTATTTAATTTATTTGAAAGACATGGCAAAGTACCCTGTTATTATATTTTCAGTGTAGTCTAAATTTGAAGTAAAAATTATTAAATGTCCATTTAATGCATGGAGTATATAGGTATGCATAACACATATTCAATAATAAAAAAGCTGATCAAAAACCACTTCATATTCATGAGCTATTTTATATCAGAAATTAGGATGATATTTCATTTTAAAAATTTGGCAATTTAAATTTTCTCAGGTTCTGAGAGGTGTAGTTCGCGTGGAGCTTGTCCCTGATCCTGAAGATCACGTTCAAGCTGCCCTTTTCCGCCTCAACTCTTTGCACTTGGCCCGAACATACGGCCTTCCTGAGGATGTGGACTGGAAGAATGGATCTGCCCAAGAATTCCTTGAAGCTCTCGGCAAAAGATTTGGAAAACTGGTTAAAGGTGGTGAGCCAGATGTTAGAACAACAGCAAAAATAGTGTTAAATGACTGGCAGAGGGGAAAGCTTCCATTCTATGTTCCTCCTCCTGGCTTTGAAGTACCCAATCCAGATGCTGTTGCTCTGCGTGCTGGTCAGTCTGTCACCTCTTCCAAGGTTGAAGGTGATGTAAGTTGTGAAAGTAAAGTGAAATCAAGTGTTGAAGTAGATGGCCAGAAAATAGAGGTAGCCTCTGATGTACAGAAAGAAAAAGAAAAGGTAATGGAATTGCAAATAATTAGTACAATAGATAAACCAGATTCGTCCCAAGTAGGTGACAGTACCAATGAATATAAAGAAAATGGTGAAGGGCATACAGATAACACAGTTAATGGTATACAGGAAGATGAAAATACCAGCTCAGCTGTTAAGGCAGACAGGGAGGTATTGGCAGGGGTACTCAGACTTTCTGATGATCCTCAGTTACCTAATGTTCTTGAACCTAATCCTGAAATTGAAAGTGACTCCATATCTGTTGTCGGGAGCCAGTGCACTACTGTATACTCTGAAGCAAGTAGTTCTCAACCAAAAAGGATGCCAGTCTGTGTCAAACAAGAATTTCAGAAAATTAGAGTTGTCATTCCATTTTATCAAAATGAAGATCGCATGAAGGAAATTCAAAAGGCAGAGAAACAGGTGAAAGTTAGCACAGATAAAAAGAAGAGAGGTGGAAAAGCTATTCACATAATAGACACATGCACTAATGAGGTACAAGGGAAGGAAAATGGGGAGGAGCCAAAGGGAATTGAAAAAGTTTCAGCCATATCTGCTGAAGAGTCTGATGACTCTTCCTCAGATGATGATAGTCCATACCCATCACTCAAAATATCTAGTAGTGGTGCATTTAAAGTGACTACAAGCTCATCGTCAATAACCAATGGCCCAGTGAAAAAACGAAAAGGACAAGAAGTCAGGGATATGGGTGAGGAAGAGTCTGCCATACCAAAGCTTACTAGTAAGATCAGGCGGAGGATAGAAAGGGCTCAGAGGAGGAAGAAAATTGGCAGTAATTTCTACGAGGTGACTAATGTCAAAAATAGGAACAGAAACCGGAAAGGGAATTAGTGTGCATTATCATGTATTTATGTGAAAATATATGGAATCTATTTTAAATCTATTATTTTCATTTGTGTTTAGAAGTCATGAAGGAACCTTCAAACCTTAAAGAAATGTCTTTCTTTCTTGTGCACTCATCTATAGATATTATCATATTTATTTCAATTTAATAGCATTAAATCCCAAAAGTATTATTTATAAAACTTGAGGACTGGGGGAAGGGTCATTTTGGAACACTTCAAGTCAATATTCAAATGACCTATAGGGTAAGTACATTAAAACCTTAATTTTAATCTTTCCATGTTTTTTCATTCTCAATGCTTTTGAAAAATCTAGTTTTCTACAATTTATGATGATTTTCATAAAGGGTGGCAGTAGATGGCTTACTATTAACATTAAGTTTTTAATGAGAATGTAGTTTTAAATAAACGTCATAACTGAGAATGAATACATTTTCACATACTGATGTACAATATGGCAATACTAATGTTTCCAAAAATATTTTAAACGTAAATTTTCCATCCTTGATATTTTTAATTCCCCTATGAAGTGCATAAAGGGTAGATATTTCACAAACATAGATTTTATCATCAATCACAATAATTAATTAGATGTCATTGGGTACCAGCTATAATTTTTGCTGTCAAAATGTTAAAAGAAGTTGTGGTGTCTCTTCATTCTTGTATATGTGAATTGTTCTGCTTTAGTTTTTCTTTAATTCTCACACATTTGTCTTTTTATGCAAATTCTTGAAAAAATTTGAAAGAGGGATTTTACTGTACACATTAGTGTCCAAAAGTATTACAATAGTGTTTTCTCATGAGCATTATATGCAAGTGTGATATGATTGATAGTGATTTCTCAATCTACCTAGTTTATTTTAATTACAGTAAAATCCCAATTATCCAGGTCAGGGATTATCCATGCATCACCTCGGTTTTTTGTGTTGTCAGTGATGGTGGAGTAGAGTGCAATGGGATGGGTTGTTGACCAGTAGACGAGAGGTGCTGCACATCATGGGATATCTGTCTGAAAGAAAATACATATTTAGATACAAAATTGATGAAATTGTTTTTATATTCCATAAATCTTTCGTGTCTAATGTTGGATATACATATGCTTCATGAGCTAACCTCCACTAAATGCCGATCATCGTGTATATCCCATGGGGATTTTTCTACAATAGGAAATGTTTGTCATGTATTCAAGACATCATCTGTGAGGTAGAAGGGAGTGCGAAAGTGAAGCTCCCAGCAAGGCAGCAGTCCCTACCCTCGGAAACTGAACCAAAGTATGTTTGACCTCACTTTAGCAGCCCCTCTTATGGCATGAGTCTATGGTCAAATAATTGTATTTGCAATGGCTTTGCTAAAGAAATATTTGTTTTTTAGTAAAAAAAATATAAGCTTAGAAATCAATTCTTTGGATTTGCTGTGCATCTACAATGTTTAAATGAAACTACCACTTATCATTAATGAAGATATTGTATGGAAGAGTTGCGCTGTGCTAATGACTAATAATTTGAACACCAAAAAAAATATTGTGTTGCAACATTTCATCTCATTTTAACGGTAATTACCTATTTCCTGGGTTTCTTAGAAAATGGATTGTGAAATTCATTTCTGAGGTTATATTTTGGTGTCCACCACAGGGAAGGGAACCTGGAAAGAGATCCTAATCAGTCGATTATCCATGATTTTTGAATATTGGTGCACTCTTGACCAGTCATTAGTGCAGAAAATTGGAAGTTAATTGTATTTAAGAATATGGAAGAAAAAAAACAAGTCTTGTTCCAATATAAATTGTCCATGAATGAAGGTGCCATAGCAAGTCTGCTATTTTGTTTGTGTGTTTTATAATTTTTTTTTAGATTACATACAATTCCAACTCCGTTCCAACTTTAAGAATTTGGTTTCTCTGATATTATCTCCATCCTTTTTTTTCTTTCGGTAATACAGTTGTCATATTTGTCTATTTTACCTGTTAAAGTTAATATTTGCCAATTAAGTACTGTGGGGAACCATGATATTAATTTATTTTCATAGGAATTGTGTGTCTTTATTGTTGGATTTGAGGTTTGTAATTCTTTTGAGTGAACAAATTGAGGAATTTTCATTGGTTAGAATTAGTTATTTTGAAGCTATACCAATTTTTTCATGTGCTTGTTAGGCACCTACTTTCACTACTAGTTATGTAGGTTATCAATTAGAGGTGCTTTCCAAGAACTTAGTTTTAACTGCTGATACGTAGATTTGTACTAGATTTCTGAAGATGCTCTTGGTGTCCATTTGCATTAGGGATTAATTTTTTCTGGGATTGCGGTGGCATTGTTTTATGTTCATCAAGTGATGGCCCTATGCTGTCCAGGAATTAAGGTAAGTTTTTCAATAGGGGTATTTGATGATTTCTATATGCATATGTCTATTGTTTATCCAAGAAACTGTTTCTGGCTCTACTGTGTGGAACTCCTTCATAATCGAACTTGGTAAAATAAAAAAAACTTTGCAATTCCACAAACTTAATTGTTTTTTTCCAACTGGTTTCGTTACAGGGTAACACCTGATGATGTTACCCTTTAACGAAACCGGTCGGAACTAAACTTATAAATTTTTTTTATTTTACCAAGTTCAACTATTGTTTATCCTTTACTATTATTAGCAATAGTCTATTGATCAAGGTTTTGATGACCCCAAGGGCCTTTGCACTGCTAACCTTCTAAGCCCCTCAAAGGCCATTTTCTCTTCTATAACAGTCATTAAAAATCCATTGCCTATCAATATACCCTGGATCCACTTCACCTGTCTTTGAATTTATCTCAAAAACCTTCTCTTCCCCAAACATGCCTACCACTTATTCATTTGTTTTGCTTTCCTTCCATTCCTCTCCAAATCCACATCTCAAAAGCTGTTAGATCAATGCTTACCCTCTTTTCCTCAACTGCCAAATTTTGGAGCCATGCAAAGAAATGTTACCCCATATCAATGTTTTCACTACCCTTTCTTTAAATAAATAAGGTTATTATCTTCAGTTCCCTCCTCTCTTTAATTGCTTCTTTAACTAATGAAATTTTTCTCTTATTGTCCTAAATACTTCCCTCATTTTCATCTTAAACACTTCCTAAATAAGAGAAGTGTTCTACTTACATTAATGTATGCCCCTCCAACTTAAATGGTTAATTTTGCTCACAATTTCTTGGTATCCTTTATTTACTTTATCTGTTGAAAACAATTTTAGAGTTCTAGTAAATAGTCCACTGTGTGTCTTGTCTGCTATTTTTTATCTCATTAGCATGAGTGATGTGTTAATAAGCTTTACTTTAAAGTATCTACATAGTAATTCTTGTATATGAGATTGATCTGATTTTCGTAGGAAGTCCCTGCATTATATTTGTGTATTTTTCTTAATTTTAGATTGCCTTAATTGTTTAGGCTAAGTTTTACAATGTTTTCTTTAATTTAATGTGTATTATTTTGTATTAGGTGCCAGAGAGGCATTTTAAACATTCTAAGATTAGCTTATGTTTGGTTTTGGTTTATTTTCTGAATAAGGCCCTGTTTATTAATAACTGTGGTTTGGCAAGTGACATAATTTCAGTTATTTAGTCTTTTGAATGTATCAGCAGTCAGTTTGAAAAGTGAGGTTTCATCTATACTACCTAGTTTGAATATTGCTCTTCTGTGTACCCCATGGTATAATTATGTCTTGAATTTGATGTGCTTCCTCCTCCAGTTCAGTTTCACTGTATTCATTTTGGATGTTATTTTGATCTGTTCTGGGTGTTCAAGAGCTAGTATAGTAGTACATTATCAAATCACTGTATTCAACCTGAATGTCGGTTCGGTAGGTGATGGTGCCCAGAATCTGTCGTCACTGGGAATCGAACTCGAGCCCTTCTGGTCAGCAGCCCAGCACTCTAACAACTGGACTACCACACCCCTACATTATCAAATATATGCCTATTTATGAATTCATTATCTTTTTTTAACAGGTGTAATTTTTATATCTAGATTTGTACTTTTGGTCATGCACGTTCATTTCCTTAACTGTTAAAGTAATGATGATGGTATTCTATATTTTTGTGTCAATACTTATTTAAGCATGTTGGTTCTTTGGCTTTTAATAATTCTAGTTAATTATATATGCAATTGTGAATTTCAACAGCACTAAGTGATTCGTTGGAGTGGAGCATGGTTTTCAGATGAGAGAGAATCCCCCTTCATACCAAGTTCACTCAATGTGTTTAACCAAGTGATGAACTTTCTTAAAGTTTAACTTCTCATCATTAGTAATTCAATGTTCCTACAGGGTTTCTATTGTTTAAAATACCCCACCAATCTCATACAATGCCGATGAAGTTTCCAGTACCTTTAACATCTCCAACAACAGGCAGCAACATTTATATCAGGTATTGTGCAGGAAGTATGAAACACAGCCACCAAGTACACATTGTTGAAGGTGGCACAAACATGTAACTTAACTGTTATAAGGGACCTCTACTTTGGCCATGTGTAAAAATCAAGGTTTCAAGTCAATGTTTCAATTAAAGTTAATATTGCCCATTGAAACCTTGATTTCTCTTGATGTAACTTAATGTTGGTGTGGACTTTATTATAGAGCAACTCTTTTTGAAAAAGGCTGGATTGAAAATTTCCCACAACTTGATTCCTTTTCATCACCTCAGGTAAAACGGATTAAATTGAATGTCTTATTCTCATCCTTAAAATCCATCATCACAACTATCACAGACAGCTTAAAATCTGCTTCTCTCATCAAGGCTAAAAACCATTTTAGTTATGTCTAGAAGTTCTTCACTACTTAGATTTTTGACTGGGTTCGCTGAAACAACTATTTACAATGATCGTACAAAGAAGATATCATGGAAGTTCGTACCATTCTTGCTTTTTCTTATGAAGAATTTCCTGCTGTACTAATCAATAAACTTCCCCCTTTAAGTTATTTTGTTCAGAATATAAATCGGCAGGGGGACCCTCTCAGATAAGTATTCATAAATTATTCTTAAACATTTTCTGTTGGAAAAAGAACTTGAAAAAATTACATTTACATCAGGCATAAGCTGCTTGATTCATTTTGGGTGCTTTAAAAGTAAGAGACCATATTCTTTAAAAATCCAAAAAGAAATTGAACAGGTGATGCAAAATAAGAAATGAATTCATTTTATTTTTTCATAGGTACTTCTTTTTGGAAAGATAGGTTAAATTTTACTTGTTCATACAAGACTCATCACTATCCTCAAGGAATGATGAATAAATGAAATTCAAGGAATCTCTTCTGGACCATTCTTCCTTGTAAACATCCACCTTTTAATGCACCTGCTAATGAGATTTTCCAGCTGTGACCAATTTGGGAGCTTACCATCAGAATTCATGACCCATTGTGACTGGCTTTGAGAATGAACTGCCATTTGTCCTCCACTATTATTAATATCAGTCATCAAGCTTAGCCTGCTGGGGTGAACACATGCTCAAGCTGTCCATCAGATAAGTGGCAAAGTGCTTCCGTCAACAATGTATCGAATGTAAACGTCATAACACTTCGTAGACATCAAAAAGTAGATTATTTGATGACAAGATCCTCTGCAGATGCCCACATCCTCAGCAACTTCTCTCACGATTTCCAGGAATCACATAATGATTTCTGTTGATATAGAACCAGTTGCCCAGGTATAGTATTTTCACAGACTGATAATCTGGCCTCTTTAACATGCTTATATCACTCATAGCAATGTGATCTATTCATACAGTCATACAGTCCTCCCTGTATGCTTTCTTAAGCAGTTGAAATGCCTGTTTGGTTTCAATCATGTTTGCAGCACAATTTAATACTTTCTTCAAAATCTTTCATTACTTTGTCATTAATCGGATGGACAGCTTGTTTGCCTACTCACTCTAGATGGCATAGCTTGAAGAGTCAGCAATGGCAAAACAACTAGGAGGTAACACACATCAATTATTACATCTTTGTTGCTACATTAGAATGTTATGTTGGTACATTCTGGAATTAAATTCTTTCTCTATGATGTGTCAATATCATGGACTTACTCTGCTGTAATCATTTTTCAACACCCTAAGAGGTCTGTAAATGAGAAATTGAGCTTCATAGCCCTCTGAAAAAATCAAACTTTACTCTTAAAGATTTTGAGAATTTAATACTCAAAGCATGATCAGAATAAATAGATTCATTATATGTTGTGTAGTGTGAGCCATTTCCCACCACCTAGGTTTGATCTATAGGTACAGTTCATTCACGTTATCCTGGCCGACACTCAGTAGTCTACTGCG
>LYUA01005023.1:25292-37126 GCA_002093875.1 Calopteryx splendens | reverse complement strand
ATTTTCTATCCGCACCATTGCAGACTATTTCTGTCCGTGCCCTTTCGCGTCTCCGTAATGTTAGAATAAGAACGGCCAAAGGTGGAGATGTTCCATGTATGAAATCGACGAAACTTAACATAACTGAAAACCAAGGAAGGCAGTCTGAAAGCTGAGGTCATTTTCAGATTTTTAGGATAGTTGGGAAATTGAGGCCTTTCCGGGGTTCATAAACACTGCTATATTCCCAAATTAATTGTCTCCAGAAAACACAAAACCGATACGTAGCTCTACGACTAATCAGCCATGATCTGCAAAGCAGTGTGATGCTGAAAATGGAAGTGTTGTATTTTTACGAAACGATTTTAATGCAGTCAAAAGCATATGCACACACAAATATAAAAAAGCACATTAATTCGGGTTGTGAGAAGCTATAATATGAGCTTCGCAGTGCAATGTTAATAACAGTAGCATAATCAGTGTATCATCATTCTGAAGCAAATATTATTGCGAATTAAAATGGCATATCACAGTCGACACTTCGCAATATCGGAGTGCCCTACATTGGCAAATTCTACATCACCAGTCTACTTGACACGCCGTCACCTGTGCTCGCTCTTTCCTTCCCGGCCTCCCACGCTTCTAAGTGCCCCCTCCCCCCCCCAAACCCGCCTCACCTCAACCAAATGGGAAATATTTACATTTTATTTATCTAGTAGTTTAAGTCTTGCTTGCAGTATTCCTGTTTCCAGTGGCTCCCAATCCAGACTTCCGAAATAACAGTGTGACGCTTTCTGCACGTCAATAACGATTTCTTACGAAACTGGGAGCGTTCCTCCCTATCAAGATCAAGTCAGAAATTAGGTCCAGTCTGCTCAGGACCCCAAATGCTCGACGGTGCACGGTGCACGACGGACTCAAGGTGAGATTTGACCCGCAAGAAGTAACACCCTGAATTATTCATTACTAGTGGCGTAGGAAGTGGGGGGTCCGTTCTCTTTTTGGGCGAGGCAATTTTGGTGCGGCCCGGGGGGCGGGGGGGGGAATCTCTGAACCCCCTAAGGCGGCACAAGCTCTAGATACGCTACTTTTCATTACCACCTTGATTCATAGCACCTTGACCTCTCCATGACATATTCATCAGAATATTTCTCCACTGTTCGTTACATGAATCCATGTTTTTCTTAATGCAGGTTCTTAGATATTTCTAACGTGTTTTACCCGTTTTAGTTACGTTTTTAGAGTGAATCACAAGTATTTAACTTGATCCACTATGATTATGTCCACCACTCCGATTCAACAGCCATACGGGTGAAGAGATTTATTTTTCTGTAAATATTTTCTGTTTTTTACTGCGTACTTCTCCAGACTTGACCCCATTTCATGTGGCAGACTGTTTATTTCTTTATATCTCTGTACCTTCCGTATCATCAACGAATAATCCGACGTTGCTGATTATTTGAGAGTTAATTCATTTGATTCAAGTAAGGAGAAGAAGGGAACGCTCCCCAGGGGGATGTTGGAGGCCACTTTAACAAAATCGTAATTAAATCCATCAATTATTACTATTTCTTTGCCCCGAAAAATAAAATCCCGAATGCAATTGAAAACTCTGAAGCTGATTGGATATCAATCCACCATATTTATCAAATTATTACGCGGTACTTGATCGAACGATTTTTCGAAGTTTTAAAAATATGGAGTCAACTTATTTACCTGACTCCGCCGATTTGAGGATGTCGTGGGTGAATGAAAGTTGCTTTTTTCCAGATCTTCTCTTCCAGGAACCGTTTTGGATGTTTATGAAAGAGCGTTCCCAATTTCCAAAGTTCGTGAATTTGCTTTCCATTGTACGCTCAGAAATTTTGCACGAGAAGGATGTTATTGATATCGGTCGGTAATTTCCGGGATCTTGTTTCATTCCGTTTTTATAGATGGAAGTGGCGCGGACCATTTTCCAGTCCTGAAACTTCTGGTGCAAACTCTTTAAGGGGCGGTACACGCAGTGGCGTAGCTAGAGTTTTCACCGCCCGGGGCTGTCCCTGGAATTTTCTCTCCTCCTCCCCACTCTCCCCATCCCCTTCCACCTCCCCCCCCCCCAAGATTTCACTTTTCCTACCAGATTGTGAGAGGTGGAGGGGAATCTCCCCAAAAAAGGTTCCACCCCGAAAAAAGAAGTGCCCCCTACCTAGCTACATCACCAGCAAAACTGATCGTGAACAATTTTAACGGTCGACCTCATGTCCGAACGATAAACGGTGTGAATTGTGCTTTTGGTACCGATAATAGCGCAGGCCTCATAACCAAGCAAATAGGTCCTCTTTCCCAAATAACTGCACAGTTTATTCAGGTAATCTCGCAGTACACACTTTTTCAGTGCGGCAGCCGACACCAAGATGCCAAAATCATTTCCTGACAACATCACCCCATTCCTGACATTATTAAAGCCGATGTGGCAGGCAATCAACAAACGGCTGTCTTTTTCAGATTATCCATACTTGCTCGTAACCTTGAATACGATGAAAAAAGATACAGAATTGACCAAGACGCTGGTTAATCAGCTCGGTAATTAGTTTTGTGACCCAGATCATTCAGTTCACTATTTCAATCAGTTTTCCCGCACGTTCAAACTGGGCAGTTTAGCAGATAGATCATGATATAGGTCTCAAGGTATAAGGGAACATGAGATTTGCGACACCATCTTCTTCCTTTTTGAGCCTTCTCTCCCTACATTAATATGCATAAAATAATCTCGCTGCTCGAATGTGCGCAGGAGCATTCTGAGCACGCATCGGCGACATTTCGTCGGTATTTACTGGTCCGCCGCGATGCGAACAGAAATTTCCATCGATCAAGTAGGTAGTAACTAGCAGTTTCATTAGTTTTCGCGCGGCAATAGCTAAATAGTTCCACTGGCGCCAGGGACGCTCAAGTGAGCGAATAAGTCCAAGAAGACTGGAGCCTACTGCGGAAGGCAAATTAATTATACGTAATTTACAGACGCCAACGATCCGTGAAGAAAAAAAACAGTGATTGAATATTTATATTCGACTGCGACACATAAGCGGTGAAGAGCCCTACGAGGATGAACAATTTTTTATTCGCCAAACGAGCACATCCGAAAACTCGACCCGAAACCTCGAAATCCGCCCTATATCGTATCCGAAGTCACGAATGATGGCTGAAGCATTTGGAGATTTTATTCCAAAGGTCCTCACACATAGTCATTACCAAACTTGTCGCCGTGTTTCACACGCCTTTCCAAGATTTTAAGGATAAACCACAGGGATCATGCCTGGATTATAAGCCCCGGATGAAACTTTTATAGCTAGCTGGGCTAATTTCTCTCTGGAATTCCGAGGGCGTGTGTGCTGAATTAAAAACGCGTACTTTCAGTGCCAGTTTATAGAAATTTACGGCGCCGATGCGTTTCGCTTGATTTCAATGAGTATACTGTTTACAGTCTCTTATGGAAGTGTGATCCATTAGCATCTTTCGTTAAATGAAATACTGTAAATTTTAAGGGGCATATTAAAAACAGTGCCAAAATCAGTAGCGTAAACAGAAAATACTTTCGGTAGGGGGAGGGGAGGGAGAAGGAAGGTTATTGCTGACTCTTCATTGTCAGCACCACCCGAAGAAGTCATTCCGCCAGTCCTAAATCTTTATTGATGTATGTATTTATTCTCGGCTTAATCGTTGATTTATTTTTTGTCGGTATCTCTCTGAGTCAAATTTAAAATTGCACTTTGAGTAAAATCAACAATAGGACTCCACTTAGTCAACTATTCTAGAAGGATTGAAATTTATAGGATTGAAATTTAGGGCCTCATCAACCTCTTTCTTCCCTAGTTAGAATGGAAACTTTTAATTAAAAGTACAGTTTCTCATCTCTTCCCGAGTGCTTATATTTAAGCCACGAATAAGTCGAATAATTATCTGCGATTTAAATTTATACGTTGGCATGACGAGTGCATCCACAATTTCGGCTCCCAATGGAGTTGCGAGCCCATTGGGAATGAAATCAAACGGATGAGCCTTATGAAGGACGTTATGAAGGAGAATGAATTGGATGAAAATCTTTAATAGCTCTAACATTTCATTGCTAAATTCAAATTCCAACCACGATTTTCAAGACTGAATGGTACTGAAAGGGCCCCTATATTTCATTATTTGTCTGTCGGTAAAATAGTGCCTATGGCGCTTGCCAAAGACATAGTAGGTGAATATTAAAAATCAATCAAAATGTATTGCCTTCAAGCCGTGGTGTTTATGGTATTTTAATATTCCCATGCTTCCCAACAATTTTCGCTTAATAATTTGCAATTTTATTCACACTTTAACGAGCGTAATTCGTATTATAGTCACATAAATAATCGGCGCTCAGTAGATCTTGGCAACGCTTCACTTCCCGTTAAGCGTCCCGGATTGCACTTCATCTTCCGCTATTAGCCATTTTTTTTTAATTTGCTGTAGTGTATAGTACAATCCCCCTGCGTCTTAATTATGGAAACTATTGTGTGTTTTGCATAAAATTACCACATAGCTATTTTGGCTAATATACCTCCTGCTTTGCAAGGTGGTGCTGGTACAAGGATGACGCTTAGGTCACGGTAAATAAACAGCTATTTCCCTATAAAACTCGATTCGTTATTCGTTTACTCAGTTTTTTTAAACTAAAAGCCTAAAAATTATAGACAAAAGTATTGAAAAGTATTGGCCAGCAGTATATGTACGCCAAAATAACCTTGAAAACTTGTTGTTTTCGGCGTAACTTTGTGGAACTTGCTCAGCATTTTGGAATAAGAAGACACTTGGTAATTCTACATAAAATATTTATTATTAGCACTACCTAGGTTTCGACATAACTTTCATCCTGATGATGACAGTTATGTCGAAACCTAGGTCGTGCTAAGAACAAATATTTTATGTGGAATTACCAATTGTCTCCTTATTTCAAAACCTTGAAAACCGTTTTCCGTGCCTGAGAAAAGGAATACTCCCATTGGGGGCGGGAATTTGATTTTGTCGGGATGAAGCTCATGGTTAACGTATTTGAGGAAGAGGTTAACGTATTTGAAGAAGAGAATTTCACTTCTGAGAGCTACCCAACATCCATGTATCTGGCCGGAAAACCTAAACAGAGAAATACTCACCACGGCGTCACAGTGAATAAAGCGATAAGGAAGATTCCAAAGGGTATATCCTAATGCAGCAACAACATCATCGTTAAGTTTTGCAAGAATGATCATACGAATCCAACGATTTACCATGGGAAGATGAAGAAATTTGTAATCGTATGAAGTCTGCGCACCTTATATTTTAAATACGTGGCAGTTGAATGAAAACTCTAGAAACCGTACATTTATACATAAGAACCAAGTTCGGCGTAGTTATGATTGAAGCTATGGGAAGAAATAATTCAGTGAAGGCTGCCTCCGGGAAATGACCTGTTCATTCCTTTTATAGCACATTAAAGTTGAATGGTACCAGAGTTCAAGTTAACTTAATAAAATTGAGGCGGGAGTGAAAATAACAAGAAGGGAGTTTCTGCAGTGTTGGCAGAGGAGCTCATTCACTCACGGGAGAAAACCTAGGACCAACTCTTCTGATACCGGCGACGATCCCAATGGTGATGATGAAGAGCATGCTAAGGCAAATGGGAAGCAAAGGATTTTCCAGCCACTTCGACGATACAAAAGAAACTACAACACAAGTGAATGTAATAAAATACTGTGTAAAAATTCCACGTTGTCTTCGTCAAACGTGACAAACTATTGAGCTTCTTGTTCCTTAGGCCTGAGTTACCGTCAAACTAAATCCTGGAACACAAAGTATTCAATTGATAACGGGTGAAAATGAAAAAAAATCCAACTACTATTTTAATTTAAATAAATCATTTCATGTTTCAACATCTTTATTATGAATTTCATTTATTTCCCTACCCAGTATATAGCAATAAATGTTATCGTAAAAAATATGCATTTACGTTTATTCCAAATAATTTGTATTATTTATGTGCATGGCATGACGATATAGGATGGAAAATTGTCAAGCCTCCAATAAAAGAAAGAAACAGATTTAAAAACACAACTTTACCAAGATTAACACAAGTCACAAGCCTTTAAGGTAAAAATATTGATAAATTCCATAATGGTAGTGTAACTCCGTTCAAACTATAGGGAAGTGAAGAGTACGAATCTACTGTAGTAATAGTATATATTTCAGCCTTCATGTTCAAAATAAAAGTTTTCCGCACTGAAGAAAAATGAAGAAATTTATATATTGATATTTCATAGCACTTCAGAAAAAAGATTTTAGCCGATAAGCCTAAATCGGTCATTCAAGTTATGACAAAATTCCAGCAATCCTGACAAATGAACCAAACAAGTTCATAATTTTGCGAACTTTAATAGCTAATCATTTTGATTTACATGACCAAGAAATTATTCTAAACGAAATTTTAATCTAGATGTGAATAATGTGGTTCACGTTCAGTGGCAGATCAGGATTGTACCGTGAATTGACTATATTTTAGGGCAACCAGATATAGTCGGTAAAATAGCAAGTAAAAATTATGATGCAGCTTCAGTAGCAACTAACGATGCTCAGTTTGAAGGCCCAAGGGATAAGGAATTTGCCATTCATGTAAATTATTTTTCATTGCCTTCATGAGGATCTTGCAATTCCACGTTTCTGAGCATTATTAATTCTTTAACGTCAGGGGAAATAAAATATCGAGTTTCTATGTGTTCAATTTTTAAAAACGAATTGAGAAGATACAAAATTATATTGGTAATTTTTTCTCCAATTTAATGGTTGAAGAAGTTCTATTTCCTATCCATTAAAATAGAATGAGGAATTCCTTTAAATTAACATTCAAAGAACATAGATACATAAAATGACATATAAAGGTTTAAATCCCTAAATTCTACGTATATTGTTTTAATGTTATCATAATAAATCAATACATGTTGGAGTTTTAGATTGCTCTCTAACGGTAGTTTGAAACCGGCGCGTCTTATGAGTTAATGTACTAGTCAGTTAACAACTAATAGTACTAAAAAAATTGACCATTTAAGCGTTGTGTTTAAAATTTAATTACTTTAATATTTTTTATTTCAATTATTAATTGAAAAAATTACAGAAAAAGAAGTTAATATTTATTAAATAGTGCAACGACAACACTGGAACTTCCGTGTCGTTTGCAGGTGGCGGTTATTGGATATTTGGTGGTGTTTTTGGTTGCGATTTGTGGTGATCGTTGTGATCATTATACGTTCCACGTGATTACTTTATGCTCGACAGGCAATTTTAAGTGTTTGACCTTCATTAAACTAGTGCTATTGTGGTGTTCCTGGTGTTAATATCTCCTGTCGGCTGTGTAAAATCTCACCACGCTTTCTCGTTTAATTCGCAAAAATGGTTTTAGAATGGAATGCAATGAAGATTGATCATTTGATTACTTTAGTGAAGGAGTTTCCTGAACTCTTCGACGTTTCATGTGAGGGGTACACTGACAAAGAAAAGAAAACTAACCTTTGGGAAACTATAGCCAAAAAACTTGGTACCAGTGGTAAGCCTTTCTTTTCATAAATTTAAACGACATTTATTTATATTGAAGTAATAGAATAACAAGATTAACACTCATAAAAACATCCGTATAAATGGTGATAGCTCATTATTTTGTCTTGACTGATTTTGTAGAAAACCAATGATGATGATTATTGATATGAAGATATGCGAGCCTATTGGCCTGCCCGTTCTCCTGTTTTAAAAACATTTACAGAGTCCAATTCTAATAAACTATTATTATATGTAATTCAAATAATCTGTGGAACGTTAAGATTAGCATGAAATTTATGTTTTCACGTGTAAATATTAAAGCGACTCAATTTTTTTATCAGCCCGTAACTGTCGGCGCAAATGGACTGCAATGTGCATGAAATTTCAAAAGCTGAAAGAGTCCGGAAGTTCATTTGAAAATGGGGAGGAATGGCCCTGGTATAATAAGATACGATTTATTGATCCAGTTATCCAGGGGAACCAAGATAATGGGTAAGCTATAATTCTATCAGTGTACGTATGAGTCAGCTGTCTTCATTGTCATTGAGAAAATCTCCATTTTCGTTTTAGATGTGACGGTAATAAGAACGAAATTGAAGCTATTTCCTCCAGTGTTGATGCACGATGTCAAAATGGTGCATCCAAAATGTCAGGCACCTGTATAGTGCAAGGTGGAATTGGTGTAGATAATAATACAAAGGGAAAAATACCAACATCCCCATTTGGTTCCTTGACCAGCATTAATTTACCTTCTCAAGAAAGCTCTGTCAGTGGTCTCGAAACGTATACATCAAAAGTTAGTGAAAGCAATGGATCCCTAAAGCAATATTTACCAGTAAATGTGAAAGATAATGGATCAGAGACCATCCTGAATGCTAATAAACTATTTCTACAGTCTCTTGCCACTGATTTAAGTTCTTTGAGTGTAAAGCAGCAATATGACTTCAAGGTAGAAGCTCTTGTTTTATTGAGGAGCTACATGCTTAGACATGAAACTTAAATTGCTATTATTATTATTATTTGACGTAAAAAGGATAGCTGTGAAAGAAAATGTTTTAGTTAGCAAGAGTTGAAATATTCAACAGGTATTCTTGCCTTCTGATAGGTATTTCCTTAAGTTCCAATTAAGGCCACAGAATGTGATTATTATTTTAATGGCTTTTCCTTGTAAGTATTTATTTTTAGTTTTTAAATAATAAATGTGTAACTCCAGCTTATATTTTGTATAACTATTATTTTTATTTACTTGAATAATGTGTCCTAACTATTTTTGTAAAGCAAACATTTATTCTTCATTATTTTTGCTCGATGCTTTTATTTTTGTATTATTTACTTAAAAAGTATGAATAGAGGATTTTTTTTCTTTATGAACAAGTTAATTTTGCTCGACAAAATTCAGTGGAAATTTCGCTTTTCACTGTCTCATGTTGTATTATTTTTAATTTGGATGTTGTTGTTTCATTGACTGACTGAAATGAGGCAAAAAATATCTGTATTTTTGTAAAATTCTTGTAATAAAAAAGTACTGTTGCACTTGTGCTCAAAAAATTGTTTAAATGAATCATCAACCACTTTTCGAATATTGTTGTCAAGTTTTCAAACCCCAGTTGTGAAAGAAATCAGTACTTCGACTCACAATTGTGGAGTAGGTATGGGCAAAACCTTTTAGTCAATTTTAGTTTATTCTCATCTCAAAAGATAATATTTTTGTTGCACACATATTCACTCTGCAATCGCTCTGTTGAGCAATTTATTGAGCAAGTCATTGTTTACAAGAATTGGAGTAGGTAAAATGACATTTGAATAGTTATTGTAATATATTTTATGATATGGTTGGGGTAACCTTAACACAATATGCTGTTTTTGGACATTTTTCCAGCAATATATTTTTTTAATAGCAAACATAAAGTTAAGTGGAGAATGTATGTAACCAAATACCCCCTTGAGCATCCTAAATGGTGCTCATTCCAGTTTTCAGGCTAAATTTGATAATTATCATTCATGTACACGCTTTTATGTTAATGTTTATGCAGTACTCCTTCCATTAGAAGGATTACATATGAAGTGTTGGCCTATTGTCATAAAGGCATTATTCTAGAACTGTTTCTTGTTATCGTTATCTTGTACTGGTTACCATTGTCATGGTGACAGAAAACTAGGTGCTTCAGAAATAGGTTAGTGCGACGCCAGTGAATATTGGCTAAGATAGTTTAGGCTCGGGTGGGAGAATGAATTTTTACCTCCCTCACAAAGTATCTCATGACCAGATCTGCTCAGCTTGCCTACCATTCATTCTCCCTGATAATAGCCACCTGGTCGGCCTAATGTATCCATCAACAGCCAATATATTGCCTCTGAGTGCCAATGGCTAATGTGCATGCAGCCCAAGAAGGCTACAGATAGCCATTAGGGATGGGTAAATGAGGTGAATTAACCACTGAATAAGTGAAGGACTGACAAAGCAAATTAAATGCTTGTTTCTGTTCTTTTATGCTACTGTAGGGTCATCCCTGTCCTTGCTACATTATGCATGTTTAGCCACCTATGATGCTCTCTTGTCTCCAGCTTTTACTCCCTCTCTGCCTTCTAAAAGGCATAAATATTTGTATTTCTTCTTTCTGTGGAGAGCAGTTCAACATAAATGCTAGATTATTTCACCAACTGCTTAAAGGGAATCCCTTAAATGAAAATCTTAATTGCTGATAATAGCATCATTCAATAATTCTGATGTCTCCTTTGAGAGAGAAGTAAAATCCTTAGATTTAGTTTCAGACAAAGTATGTATTTAGAATTTTTGAATTGTCTTTTTTCAACATTGCATGTCTTGGATTGTTAAGATATGTAATTTATGATTGTTTATTTATCAAAGAAATTCCATCAGTTATGCATGGCAATTGCAAGTTTTTAAAATTGTGAACCATAAACTATCATAAAAATATCCAATATGAACTCCTCTTCTAATGTTCAGTCGTGGGCAAGGTTTATCACCGATGATTCTATACAATTATTGTTCAGAATCCTTTAGATCAACCCATTTTCATAACAAAGAGGCAGGTGAGGTTACTTTAACCGGGCAATGTTGAAGTAGGCTATTTGGAGGTGTTGGTTAATTTTTTTTATGAAAAGTCTTTAGATAAGTTAATGGAATATAATGTGTAACATAATTTCCTCTGCCACTTGAGTTATATTAAAAAGTCAAATTGGAATTCCTAAAAAAATGGCATATGGATCTCTAGAAGTGTGGTACACCCTACCAATTATAATATCCTTATCTTAATTAACAGAATGCTTACTCAAGGGTAATTCACTCAAAGATCGAACCGCATTTGGTTGGATATAAAACAGGCTCAATAATTTTGATAATCTGAGAGGTGGTTGAAGTAAATATGTACTGAAAAATATTGTATATAGGTATAAATGCATAATATATATATATATATATATATAATTGCTTGTCACCTCCTGGTCATTACCTGGTACCTGAAAATGATACAAAGCTTGGGTGAAGCAGAGGTGTCATCCGGAATCGAACCTTGGCCCTCAGTGCTCTACCCACTGGATTAGCACATCCCTCATATGTTAATTGATAAATTAGCATATAAAAAGCTGCAATAGAAGAATTGAAAGCCAATAAAACCTAGATGTATAATTAATAAATTCATCCTAGTATGGCATAGCTTCAATTTGTGAGTGTTGTAAATTATTTGAAATTGATAGGATAAATTGATAGTTTTATAATATGTTGCCTAGTTTCTCTTATATAACCTGTATAATACTTGAAGAGCAGCTCAATATTTTCCAGATGAGATGATATATTGAAAAACCTTATGCATTTGGCCAGCAGTCTTTTAGAATCATCTTATGTCACTTTAAGTACTCTCTAAATCCTTCTCTGGTGGATTCTGGATTCAAAGGAACTACTGTTTCTTGAGAAAGTATTGTATCAGTATGCTAAATTCCCAGTGTGGATGTTTTGATTAGGTTTCAAACTTAAAGCCAAAGTTAAAAATAGTTCAATGTCATGGAAGTAGTGGAAATTTCAGGCTAGCATATACTGTGTTTTATAGAAAAATACCCATTAAAAAGTGTGTCCTTATTTCTTAACTAACTTACAACTCAGTCATCATTTAAAAATTTTCTGAAATTAGACTAAGTACTATGTTTAAGATCACTGTGGTTGCAATTGATCAATGAACTAGGTGTCAAAGGGAAATTTAGCATGCCAAATGGACTATGAAGAATGCATTTTCCAAAATGTGCAATTATGGTTCTGTTTGCTTTTATCGTTA
>LYUA01005023.1:6640-20017 GCA_002093875.1 Calopteryx splendens | reverse complement strand
CGTTAAAATAAAGCAAATTTATTAAGATGGAGAAGCCGAAAACAATCTAAAATTAATTAATCGCAGTGGAAAGCTAAAGAATAAGGTAATTACGTTGAAAAATAATTTTCAATTATTACCATGGACAGATATTTCTACTCTTTTTTTTCATTCTATGCTTCAAGTCGTTTTTTAATATTTGCGCCCCTAAAAATAGGCCATGCACTTTTTATGTCCATCGCGATAAAATAAACGGGAAGTTCTTGTGAATGACACTCACTTTGGACGATAAAACACACTATAGAACGCAGCATTTTGCAAGGCTCTCGGTCCACAGAAGCTGGAGAATACTCAGAGCCAAGTCTTAATTTACCTTCTATCGGCTGGCCTAGCCCATTATAGAACGTAGCCAAAACTTTACTATCATAAACGTTTGTTTAGGATGAAAGTTGTTTTACAGTAATGCGAAAGAGAGGACCCGCCAACCAGCTACGATAGTTTCAATGCTATTGTCGCCAAATGCCGATACGAAGCGGGAGATTCGTGGGGAAGTAGGGGAAAAAAATGTCACCTAACTTCAGTGTGTTTTCACTTCTCTCCCTCTATTTACTTTTTCTCCATCCGCAAGTCCCTCGATATTGCTCGCGAGGAGAAAGGCCTCCGGCTCACTTTTGAGGCTCGATTTAGTTTGAAAAAAATATTTCTCCTCGGCTTTATGCACTCAAATACTATTATTTCTTGTGTTCCTGTGTGTCTCCTCACTTTATTCGGATGGTATTTTTCAATGTATACAGAGAATGGCGCATCGACAACCACTGTTTATCGACTCCTACTGATGATCTAGTTGTTTTATGGGGATTGAATTCAGTCTGGCAAAAAGTCAGCAAACGAGCATTCTTGGCAACGAGTCTCATACAATTCTCTATTTTCCTTTTTTTGTAAAATTATTAACCGTGGAAAGGTGCCGCAATCAGGGATCACACTTAGCAAATGAGCATTAAAAATCTAAGGTAAGGCTGAGCTAGATGGCAGTTCATGTTCGATTACAGGCTAACGTTAAAGAGACGTCCATTATTCCGAACTCCTCATTTTCCTAATGCTTCATTATCCAATTTTCTCAATCTTTTCAAAGAGGAGAGAGTTTAAATTTTTACTAAATGTCATCAAAGAGTCATACTTAATCTCTAGTGGTTCCTATTTCTCTTTGCAAAAGTGTAAATAAATAGGGGAGATATCAGTAGATAGTAATTGCGATCAGTAGATATATCCTCAGCAGCTGTATTGGTAACCTTACCTCGCCCTTCTCTTATGACTCCTTGTGTGCATTTTTACCTAATTTAAACTGAGGATAGGATAAACTTCCTTTAAAAATGGGCATAGGCAAAATTAAGTATTCATTGTGAAAGATGATTTAGATATTAATATAAATAAATCTTAGTAGTGATTCAGTCGTGGGAAGTAGTGCCTAACTTCTAATCAATAGAGTGGCTTCATTTGACATCGGCTTATTTCATAATAGAGTATTCAATGGAAGTGCCGACTGAGTCGTACCATAAGTATCAAAGAAGTTGAAATAAGTATTTTCCCTAACAATACCGAAAACAAAAATAAGAACGTGATTACATACTATCATCAAAGGTATTCTAACAAGCAAAGGTAGGTTTTGGACGATCCCTTAAACTCTATTATGTACCGATATACGTTTCACGAGAAGCTCTTCCTGGTGTCCCCATAATATCTCCTTTTCAATTTGCTGTACTTTCTACCCACCTTCAAACCGTCTAAAAAGCCTCTTATCCTCCTCGCTCACAATTTCTCTTCTACTAAGTCTTTCAGCATCCCACTGCCTCTCAATATTTCCTCCACCAACCTTTTGTCTTCTTCGGATTTCCCCTAGCGACTTCCTTTCTTTTCCCACTTTATTTCAAGCGTCGTCGTTAACCTTCATTTCTGTTCAAACTTGCTTTCTCCATGCCCATATCTCAAAGGCATCTGATTTTCAAGTCCACCTCTTGCCTTGAAGACCAGATCCATACGCTAGGCTCTACATTAAAGTTAACATTAATCTTGTCTTTATGTATTTCCCTAGTGTACTTGTCATCAATTGCCTCCTTGCATACGCTTCTCTCACTAGCGCTATTTTTTCTAATGCCCCTATTACGCTCATTTTCCTCCATGATCCTGCCCAAATACGTGAACTTACCTGTTTTGGTTCATTGGTGTGGTTTATTATAGTGGAGTAGTAATCCAGGTCTGCACGAGAGGAGCAGCATGTTTGGACACTTGGCTCGCTTAATCTGTCGAGCGGCTGATTGTGCGACGTTAACCTGGTTATTTTGTCCGATGTCCTCCAATTTTGAGGCAGAATCCCCTCTTTGCCGATAAGGCAACGCCGATTCGGGGGAGCCCTACTCAGGTTTGAGGCATCCGACTCGCCCTCTCCCTTTGATAGTCGGCGCTCCACGACCAGGGAGGTGCCGGAATCCGAGACGGCTATCCAAGGATGCCGAGGGACATAGGTGCAGCATCCCTAAGGTCCATCCCCTCCCCAACCCCCATGCGATCGATCGTGGGCGACGTGCTGAGGACGGGAATGGTGTCTGTACGCGATCTTAGTGACCAATTTACTCAACTGAACTTAATTAATCATAGTTTTAAGTCTTGTAATGGACCGACTAAATGCGAGTTTCCGACCAACCAATAGACAATAAATCAACCAAGTACGAGAGCCTCACCGTCGTGACTTTGGGCGTAAAATTTTACGGTCGAATTCTTTTTTACAGGCCTCGTAGGTACCTAGTAGGATCAGCCTGTCCAATCCATTTACCAATTCTGCTCCCGAAGATTTCACAATCGATTCGTCTGAACCTGCACTCAAGTGCACAGTATGAATAGGCCACCTTGGGTTGAGCAAATATTTATGAGTAATCTATGTAGACTGAACATTGATTAAGTCACAAGCAATCGTCGAATCGAATCTGGTGACGAGGTACGTGCGGCATCAAACGGAATACGCCGGAGTCCTCGAAGGTAAGTTTGAAAATGAGCGGTAACACAGCTTTTTGTATTCCATTACCTTAATGTACCGATATGGAACGGAGCAATGCCCATTGCTAAATTAGAAAAGGTTAGGGGAAGGCTCAAATCCAGGCTAACACTAATTAGGGTTGTGGACATTTGAGACGAAGGTGTGATATGCGTGGAGGATGAGGTTAGATAATGTCAAAATAAACAGCTCGTATTCACTAAAATACCTTAGTTCAATTCTGCTCTAATCTGGAAATGAGGTAAAAAGCTTTCTTTTGGTAGACCTGTGAACTAAGATCGTCGCTTATAATAATTATTACCCACCCCTTAAGCAGGTTTGCTTCTTCTCTTAACAGCTGAATCATTTTTTCCTCTATCGCTGCTGTGCTGTCACATTCTTAGCCACGCGTGCTGACTTGTAGCAGTGTTTAAAATCCCATTTCGCCGACCCACCTGCGCCTATAGAACACAAGTTTTAGTTGGACCCTCTCCAACAAAGCATTTGCTCCTCGTCATTTTTTCATAGTCTCTCCGTTAAATCAATTGATTTAATTAGGCGGGCTCATGCTTTTTCTTTGGATGATAAATATATAATATATTTTCCTGCCAACACCATTTGTTTTGGATAAAGGTTCATTCTCCACTTTCCCCTCATTGTGGTGACGAGACAATTTTAATCGATGGAGCTACGTGATTTTTTCCCCCCAGGAGACGAATTAACTTTTACGTCCCACCGATGTTCGATCCCAAAGCTATTCGGTTCTTTGCACTCTAAACCATGCTGCACACTGAGGAAGCCAAAGGCATTAAACATGCTTCATCGAATTAAAACTATGTACGTATGTATTTCTAATCACCAGCCGCGCTCACAGGAAGAAAAAAGCACGCGGAACACGGAACACAAACTACTTTAACTTCAGCTCCATTTGAAAACAGTACTTTCCTGTTGTTTTCTTGTGGGAACCATACTATATAGCAGTTCATTTATTATTTTTTTTATATTTTCACCTGATCACAGTGGTCGTCGTATGCCCAGAGAATTATTTTAAAAATGTCAATGGCAATAAGATTGTTCATAGCAAAAATGAGTATTATGCACAAATTAAATAATATATATTACACAAAAACGTCATTGATAATTTAATTTCTTGAGGATTACAAGGCAAAATTATTATTTTCGAACAGTAAATGCATTGAAACTTTTTAAATCTCTGTTACAAGTACTAATACATGGCTGTAAAACTTATACATTTATTAAATTACAACATCGAAGCATAGTAATGGATCATGAACCAAAAGTTTATTTTCAAAACTTATTTTCTTCCCTCGGAAAACAATATAAATGTATAGTTTGTTTCCGTATAAACTAGGCAACAGACGTTTGTCTTTCCAACGAGTATCTTGNGAGTATCTTGTATAGTTTGTTTCCGTATAAACTAGGCAACAGACGTTTGTCTTTCCAACGAGTATCTTTTTTGGCAACATTTTATCTATTTTCAATTGATCGCGAAAATCTTGTGAATATATTTTCCACATCAGTAGCATCGAGAACGACACGAATACATGAAGGACGACCAGCACATAAAGTATTCGAGGCAAATCCGTGGGTTATATCCTTTTTTAAAGTTCTCTAAAAACGAGGAACGATTCAGAATTTAACATACACATATTCTTTGCACGTTTAATGGAAAGTTATGAAATTCTAAAGAAACAAGATTTAAAAGGACATTTCAACGAAGCCCAGCAGGAACAAGCGTGGAAAAACGTTGGCGAAGAAATCCAGTGCTCCCGTAAGTCTGCATTCAATTATTATGTTTCTTGTTATAGCTAGTTTTATTTATTTGCATGGTAAAAATAACAGAACACATTCAATTCCACATGCTATAATCAAAAACAAACATTATTTTGCCGAGATAGACTGGCGTGAGGGTAGGGTAAATACTGTCCCAGTCTATCTCCCAGTTCTGTAGCTTCGTGCACTGGCTCCGCCCGCCTCTAATTGGAATCAAAAATTTATCTGTTGCCGTCAATAGGTCGTTATTGGAAAATGGGTCTGAGAAAATTCCATCATGAGAGCGAACATAGTTCTGCAAAATAGCGGGTGATTTAACAATGTCATCGATAAAGTCAAAGTGGCAGGCAATCGGAGTATTGAAAATTCCAAATTTGGAACTCATAATACAAAGGTTCTTTCCATACTATTGATAATCTATGCATAGTTAAAGATCCGTCATTTATTGTTCAGTGTTTTTTTTTTTGAGGACTTGGTTTCATGATTCGATTAGATAATGCAAAATATTTAACGGCAACAATGAAAAAAGGAAAAACCGGTCCCTTTTGGTCATAAGGAATTGGTCTGTGATGAGGAAAGTTTAAATATTCTGCAGCTAGAATGCGACCAAAAGTAGAGTTTCTTGAATCACACCCGTCACTACTTCTACCGTATTTGCCAACTGACACAGAAGTAAATAGAGATGGCATATGTAACAGCTAGCAAGATAACTTAGTGAAAATATATGTGGCTGTAAAATGCTGATACTGATTTATTCGGCTTTTTCAATCCCATATGTTTTCCATCTCTGCTCCCCAGACTCGGTGGCGTATTTTACAATTCTTTAAAACGTTCACTGATTGCTTCTCACATTTAATTTGGTGGGTGAGGTATTTATTTATACATTATGAAGCGCGTTATCCCCCGTGCCAACCAGGTCGACTGCTTGGCTCTTTAATGTGTACTTATCCATGATGACTTACATAGGGGCGAACCCAGGAACTATTCGAGGGAAGGGATGTAGTAGTTTCATTCCATGGCAGCTCATAAATCTTGGACAATATTTTGTAGTTCCTTTTATTAGAATATTATTAATTTAAAAAAAGTATATTGACACCACCATCGAGGAATCGATTACTTTTATATAATTTTCTCTCTTTGAAATACCCGGAGAATCCCGGACGGTGATCGGAATGGGTAATCAACGCCTTTCCCCCTTCAACCGGCTGGGCTTACCTCATTTCCCTGGACGTTGAATAGGATTACAGAACGGTAACGTAATCGCTGTGATTGATTGAAAACAAAGTATATGCTGGTCAAAACTCGACTCGGTCACTGTCCACTGATTGCGATGATTAATTCGAACGTTCTGTCCTCGAGGCAATGAGCAGGCGCGGGGCATAGCAAGGAGGAGTTTGTGTGCTGGGATTCCTAATCGCCCCACTTGCCAACCAACCACGGTGGTTCGTCTGCCGACGTAAATAGGACGTCGCACCAAGGGGTGGGATTCATGCCTCCGTCCGCGGTCACCATGCCTTCCGTCGACACGGGTCAGTTCGGCGCGCTAATTGCACTTCACTTTACCAGCCACGAAATCCCCGAGAGCAATAATGGCCGCAGTCGCGGAGTACATACTTGAAACGATCTGAATCCCTGAGCTAAGACGAGTGACAGTTTCGAATGGTTTCTTTTTTTTAGGGGGTTTTCAGTTGTCTAGCCACACATATAATCTCCTTCTCCCTGGGGAATTTTCAATTCCATTCCTGCCCGAAAACGTTCAGCCTTCGCCTGCTTTGTAAGCTAAAAGCAATTATACCGACAAAGTTTTCAACTGCCTTTGGAATTTTTAGCAGTCATTTAAGTACTAATATTTTATCTCATTTTCCAGGTTTGAAATACCAATGACAATAATCATATTACTTCATCAATGTTCAATCATTTTCCATTTTTTTCGACACCAGACGAGTTTCTCTGCTAAATCCTCTTTCCTACACGTCGAGCCACAAAAAAAGCGTCAAACTACATTGGTTAATAGGATTGGCATTGAGAGACATAAGCTCATAATAGATGAGACCGAATTTGTTTTACCTGAGTTATTTAAGTTAAAGGAGCCGAAACAAGAAAATACACCAATGTGAAAATTGTAAATTTATCGTGATCGTGAAATAATTAGTCGGGTGAAAAATATTGGGTTTAATCTCTCGTGTTGGGTTTTACTATCTCCTTTGGCTTCAAAACTACACGGTGGTTTGTGGCTTTGGATGAAAGTTCTCCCCAGTCTAAAAGGGATGCGAAACCACTTTGACCCCTGAAGCTTGGCCCGCCCAACTTGCAGCTCCGGCTTGTGCCATGCTGATGATCATGAGGAATATTTAAAATTTACGCTAAAATTTTCTAACAAGAAAACATTTTGTGCACATTGTTCCGGCACAGACGACATTTTGTCCAAGTTATCCGCCAAATTAGATTAAAGTTCAGAAAGAAGGCCCGCGCAAAAAAGTCAGTCTCATTAGAGGTAAAGCACTAATGAACAAGTCGTCCACATCAGTTGTCTCCCTGCATTAAAATGATACTCTCCCACCGGCCTTCGTTTTTCTTTTTTAGATGTGGTGGGAAACACCTTAAGCGAAGAGCGCGTTTACGATTAAGAGACGAGTAATGCCCACTTTCAAAAGAAATAATGCATTGAAAAAAGTAAGCACAAGGCGAAAATGCTGTTGGATAAGTGCATGGAGCTCTTTACTGTGTTGAAATAAAAAAAACGCAGATAATTGATAAAGTGCATCAGAGAAGAATATATGGGCTTTCAAAACTTGGCGCAGGAGGCAATCGAATAAAAAAAACTAAGCCAGCTAACAACGCAGGAAATGAGGAAGTTGCCAAAAGAAGAAATGAACATGTCCTAAAAATAGGTAGTACAAATGTTTTTTGGGAGAGGGAGTATGTGTCGTTTTGTCACGTTTCCTTACTACAGAGGGATTCGTCACATGAAGTTTATCGCTGCATTATTTCGCTGATGAAATTGTTGTTTCCGAACTGTCTAGTCATACTGAACCCATCAAAAGAGCATTAACATTTTTCAATTTCAGTTTACAATACCTGCCTATGTACTATAAAACCACTAAAATTTAAAAAAAGCAAGCTTTCAATGCGTTTTAAGTACTTATTCTGCTCAGGTATCTAATTGAACTGATCAGTATTCGCTTTGAAAACGCCCTCTAAAAACCTGTACGCGATTTCTTTTTTCTAGAAAATGGTGCCCGTTTGATATTTATGATGTCAGCGATGTTGCGCAAAATTTTGAGGGGAAAAAATGATTCAAACCTTCCATCTTTATTCTGACAAAGGGGAAAAGGGATTTTAAAAAAAGCTGGAAATAGCCATTGGCAATTTTAGGGCGGCCCTAATATGAGGAGAGCGCATATTGGTACACCCTTTGATAAAGAAAAAGCAGATGGGTGGATTGCTCACAACTTGAAACAACGAAATCGACGGGAGAGCCTTAAACGAAACGACAATTGGAAGGGAAAGCTGCATGAGGAAGACCAGTGGACAAATACGAAGAGTAAATTAAGACTGATTTCGGAGCTGCGGGCTATATGGAGGTAAAAGGGTTTACGAGGAAGGAAGTAATGTGACTGTCAGGGAATGGAAATGGTTTAACAGTTGAAATTACTGGCATTGGGTTGAAAATCTAACATATGAACCGAGAACGAGTATTTTTCCAATTTCCTATTTTAATGTGCCATAAATTCCGATTAAATTCTTCGTCGAATTCTTCAAATCGTTTATTTAAACTAAATATTTAAGCAAGCCGAAGATTATCCAAGGGTATAAGGCGCCATGGCCACTTGCCTACCTAAGAATATCTATATGATATACAGAATATCTACCCTGACCTATGATATAAAAATATCTACCCTAATTTTATACAGCCTGTTGTAGTTTTCAAATGGGGTATTTTATTGCGCTCATTTCCTTTAGCTCTTCAAGCATCTTAAAAATAAAAACAAAACCTCCTTATATACTGAATAACAATTTATAATTGATTAATTTGACGACCACGTGCCCCCGAGATTGATGAAACCTCGAGTGAGTATAAAAAATTGTGGAAAAATATTGGTAGATAAATTTTAAAAAAATATTAAGGTTCAACATGTTGCTTGAACCTTCCGAGACCACAAACACCCATCCCCAAAATCAGAGTGAGATTCTAAGGGGATTAGCATACACGGCACTGTTTCTCGTGGGCTTTCAAAATCCCCGGCATATATTTAGGTCGGCAGCCCAACAACCACATCAGAACGGACTGGTAACATCCTTTAAACTCAAGTTACAGACTGAAAAAAAAACTTGTATGGTCGGTTGTTACTACCGTATTTTTCCCTGATAACATTTTCGTAAGTGAAATCAAAATTAATAGCTGTGATATAGTAAAAGTCAAAGCATACCGATTAATTCTAATTTTTTTTTAGATTTCGAGATAATCATCATATAATCACTATGGTAGTTACAATTATCACTGTCACCAGCAGTTTTCCAACTGAAGTCTTACCAAAGTTTCTCACTCTGTTCTCTTATCAATTAGCCTACTCATTTATCATAACTTCTTGCATAATTTTCATCTCCTGTTTTCTACTCTAGTTATTACGTTCTTGGGCTTCCACTGCATATTCTCCCATTCATTTTTTTTCTATTACTACCATCGGGCTCTACTATTCCTCATGGGACATCCAATTACTTTGTCTCATTCTCTTCGTTGCATTTGTCATAAATTTATATCTTATCCAGTTTCTCGTCGGGTTTCTCCGAAGAAATTCCCGGGAATCAGTCGGGTGTAAACGGAACAGGTAAAAAAAGGAATCACTCACGAATTCGGTCTCTCAGTCTCGGATCTCTGAAATTCAATTTGAATGCACTGGCATCGCTCTAGCGCTCCCACATCCTTCACTTGCTTTGACGTGGGTAGCTGTACCGAGCTCGATTTATATCACATTCGCAACGTTGCTGTTCCATATTGCATCTCATGCTTCACCCTTTTTGAATTTCAAAGGGACCTCATCGATTGAAAGAAGCGCTAATGCAGCTGAACTCTCTCATTTTAAAATTCCTCGGAGGACGGTGATTTTATTCACGAAATCCTCATGCAAAATATATCCAGGAAACTGCAGTATGCAGGAGGTGATGGAAAATTGAGGATTTACCTGAGGCGCGTTCCATGCCAAATTAATGGGGAATCATTGCGGAAAATGTTATGATTAACAGTGAGTGGAGCAAATGATCTCGTTCACCTGCTCAACGTAAAGACTCACGAAGGTGCCACGTATATGGTCTTTCGTGGAGGGTATTTGCATAACGACTGGGACGTATCCATAGAACTTGAGCGTTCGTACCTAATCTTTTGGAAGTTTTCGTGTGCCGTTCCATTAAGTTGATTCTATTAACGTGCACCTACTGGAGCACAGATTAATAAAATATGAAAAAAAATGGAACACGCCATAAATCTCGTAATTTTATCCACAGCATGCCAGTGCAAGGGAAAAGGGACTCGCTAATCCTTCCGTGAATCCTGTAATAGCCAAGATCGTAACTTTTACGACGGGAATAAGTGACGTAAGGACGGACTTAATTTTTCGCTTCAATTACTTCGTTATACATGTGTGCTGATTTTTTTTAAAGGGCCTCCCGTGCTCTTTTTCTCTAAAGGCAGTTCCTTCAGGATCACTTCGGAGAGATATGTGCTGCGATATCGCGTAACGGCTTTGCTTGGATAATGGTGTTAATGTTCCACCTTGAGACGCCGCATCAGGAACGAAATGGCGTTTTGTAGCATCTTGAACGGCCATTGAAGAGTCCCAAGCTGCTCTCCCGTAAACATGACCTTCGAATCTCTGGGGGAAAACAGCGTAACTGTAATACATACGAGGTTGACTGTACGCTGATCAGTAAAAGAAGTATATGTCAGTTACCACCCTAAATGGGCGGAATTATCAATCATGAAATATGTGCATGCGAAGCCTTGTTGAGTTAGTGCATAATAATTACCAATCGACTTGAGGAAATAATTTGACATTGTTGACCTTGTCTATTTTTAAGTAAATAGGAATTGTGCAAAACGAAAGAAGAGCAATTTTCAGATACATGGAGATCTCTAGCGGTTGAGTAAACGCGGCTGGAATGAAAAAGTAGCAAGAGGGTGGATAGAATATGGCAAGGGTCAACTTGCAGCACTAAATATTTTCTTGAAAAGCAGTAAGTGAATTCAAATTACAGTTAAAAATCAGGGACTTCTTCTAAAGGAGAAACAATATGCATGTTAAACTTTGCCGTTAACCATGTAGGCAAAGGAGAAAGAATATCTGAAAAGGAGTTTTGGCTCCATGGAGAGGATAATGAAGAAATGCAATTCGGAAGTGAATTAACATAAAACCAAAATAATTGTGCACTTGCGAAAAAATTCAAAATGCAGTAATCATTCGTCGGGAATCGAACCCTAATCCCTCGATTTCCGGCCGAGTGCTAGTTTCAGCTACCCAGGCGCCCTCTTAACACTCAATTTTTGAGAGCTTTAAACGGAAGAAGATGTTCTTACGAATTTCCGTACATATAATGTCACGAAGCAATCGCCCTCGTGTGCAAAGCCCCACAGTCCACGAGGCTAAAGCCACCTGTAAACATTTAAGTTGTTTTACCTTTTTCAAAGATACTAACGGTAACTTTTAGCGGATCACCCGCTGTTGGATATACATATGTGAAAACATTCACAATGTAAAAATCATTCACCTGCACTGGGGCTCGAACCCGGATCCCTCGATTTCCGGCCGAGTCTCGGCCGGATGATCTGTTCAGGCGAATTATTTTTTTATTTCAAATTTTTTCGCATGTGTTTACGCAACAGCTGGTGAGCCGTCAAAAATTTGCCGAGAGTATCTTTCAAATTAATTTTTTTTGGAATAAGACAGTCAGTGTAACACTGACGAAGCAATCACGAAAATAAAAGGCCACGGAGCAGGATAGTCGGTGATGAAGGCAGCACGAAAGGTTATGTGAGCACTCTACGCATCGAAAGATTTTGGCAGAAGTAAATTCCATTAAAACCCAGAAACAAAAGTTTGGCAGTCTGAAAGTCCTAATTAAAATGTATGGCGCCCCCTATTTACTAAACAAATGGCAATACGGCAGCAGAAAAAGAGAATCGGAAGCAATAGAATTTGGTGTTAATGAAAAGCAAAGAAGAGTGAATGCCCAAAGAGTAAGGCGGGGGGATAAGTACGCGGTAAACACGGCGAAGAGGACAAGATAAACGTACTGAACAGCCTTTACGAATTACAATTCCATCGAAGACTGTTATTATGGAAAAGAAGATCAGGAGAGGTCGAAAAAAAACGTAGATGGAATGGACAAACGAGGAGGCTATCTGACAGAAGAAGAGTTTCAGCGAACCAATAATATGATCATTAACTGATGAGGGCAACAACGGTCACCTCAAAGTAATGCACACTACACACCATTTAAGTTTCCTTCCAATCGCAGTAGGTATTCATCTTTACACTTTGGCTTTCATTAAATCGCAGTAATTAATTATAAGCCTGAGTTAATGAAGAAACATCACCCTTTATAGTAAATTCTCCCGGCAACCGAAATTGTACTTTTAAGCGAAAAATCTCCATTGGCTTCACTTTCGGAGTTGGCTTTCAATGCTGATGAGACCGAAAGTGAAGCGCCAACGGCAGAGAAAATAAAACCTTCCACAGACATCCTTCTTCATGAAAGATGGCGTAATTGAAACGAAGCGAGGGAGGAAATGAGAGAAATGTGACCGAAAAAAGAAACGTTTCGGAAAGAAAATGTTGTTATTCACTTTGCAATATAACTTTGGCACAAAATTAGAGCACATTCAATAGAGAAGATACTGTAATGTTCGAGGAAATTACAAATGAGAGAAACGCGTTACTGCTTTCGCACCCCCACACTTCCAGAATTATTGAGTTAGATTACATTTTTTTTTTCAAATAGGCGCGCCGCGTCGCTGGGCCTACAAATTAAACACTGAGTCGTTTTGCCAGTGGAAATTAGGTCCAGAAGTTGATTGAAAGTCCACAAGACCATTAAATTCCATCTTCAACAACGGCCTTGTTTCCATCCCACGAATGGCGTTGGCGTCGTAATTAACCAGGCCTTTGCCCGCTATCTTTATTCTTCAAAGGTGGCAATTTATTTGGAACGACTTGGCTTCTTGTGGTAAACAGAAATCACGTGAACTTCCCCGATGACACGATCCAATCGTTTAATGATCCACGGCGCATTTACGCTGATACCACTTTGCTTTGATTGTCGGTAGCGATGGAGAACATCCGAATTCGTTCACATAGCAATAGCCAGATTTAAAAATGGAGGTTTTAAACTTAGTTAGTAACTTTACTTAGTTACTTAGAAATCTTTGTCATTATTTACATCCATATGGTCCATAACGAATATAAAAACTTGGACGATATGCCGTTTATATTTTTATTTTTCAAACTGTGTCCAGGTTTTCCTCCGTGTGCTTTGGGAAGAGTTCGGTATCTACTTCATGCAAGACACAATTCTAACAAGCATTG
>LYUA01005014.1:9627-22632 GCA_002093875.1 Calopteryx splendens | reverse complement strand
TTCTTAAACGTTGCTATCACCGGCGTCGGATTGAGTTCGTCACTGCATGTATTCATTTGTGGCAATGCATATTCACTTTCTACAAACAGCATTTAAAGCTATAATAAGCATTAACTTAATAATTTTAAAAAATCATTGTAAGCACGGTCAACTACTAAATGGCGAATGCAATATAAATTTTTATAATTGAAAAAATACTTTTAAATAACACGATGTTTCCAAAAGTAACAATGGTCAACGACGTAAAGAGAGTGCCACCGTGAAAGTGGAAAAGTTTCCTCCCGGAAAGTTCTTCTTTCCCTCTAGTCTCCACACATCATCTGGCCAATGTTCCTAGAAATTATAATTAGTTTACCACATTCTAGTTTCATCAAATTCTGAAAATTATGGAAAAGGAATTTGGAATGTAGTGCGATTTTCTCTCCCTGATGGAGCTATTTTGAAACTACAATATAAATGCGCAATGGCTAGAATGTGTAATTCACATCCATTTAGCTACCTCGTTAGCATATTTTATGAGCATCAGATGCGCAATGCTATCACTCCGGCCGGTGTTGCGGTTCTTTGCTCAGTAAATCCCTGCTCGATTAAGGTAACTAATGGCACGTGTTGGGAACTCGAGTCTGAAGGCTTACTCGTAATCGATCGTGAGTGTTGGTCAGTCACCGCAGTAACATCATTGTTGAGTGCTTCAACCTTCTTCTACCCTCTGGCCACACTGCCCCAAGTTCTGTAAATTCTCTAACTTATAGACATAGCTGTGCACTGTGCACTGGTACTATGTACTCCTACATTGTCTTCTAATCGATTCTAATGCATTTTCTACTTCGAGAGGATCCAACTAGAGCTCCCCCTGTTACAATGACTACGCCTTGCGACTTCGGTAGACCGTCCGCGCCTCGCGCAATAATTACAGGGGTTAGAGCCTCGATGGTCGAGTATCACTCATTGGTATTCCGATCCGTAAATTGCCAATCGAATGCGATGATAAACGGAACCAGCTTCTTGGTGCCAGCTGTTGAGAGCATTATAACAGTTGGATAACTAGGACAATGAAACGCACTTGGTTATTTCCTCTTTTCCTCTCTTATTTTTCAAAACCATAGTTTGGTTTCATTGCTAAGCAACAAGCTTCCAGAAAAAGTTTTCCAGTTTACATACACAGTGTCAAGCATGAAACCCCTGACAACAATCACCCTCATCCACCACCTTCTTCCGTTTCTTTTCCTTACTTGACTTCCCATAATTACATTTCCGGCATTTTTTCTTCAGGTTCACCTGATGATGTTGCATAGCAATGAAACCGTGGTGGTGAAAAATGAGAGACTATAAGTGGAAATTACAAGGTTTGTTTGATTCTCCAAGTATGAAGGATTTCCACCGAGTCATGCCTGAGTCTTTTTCTTTCCATGATTATCATGACGATTTCCCCCTCAGCATCACTCCCACCAAATCGAACCTGCCGCCGAATTCCGCTCCTCTTTCGGAGCACCTGAACCAAGGAACTGCATCCACATTGGGATACGGAGCATTTTAGGCAAATCGGGGCACATTTCCCTGTTAATTACGGCGATTTTTATCAATTCAATCCAGTCTTTTATTTCACCAACCTTATTAATGGTAATGTATCGGTCAAGGTAGGTTTTTGATGGTCGGCACTGCTACATGACAAACACGACACTGACATTTCAGGATATATCACCTATACTACAATAATAATTTCTGCCACCCTTCATTCCATCCAATCCAATCCTAATCTCTTCCTCCCTCTCCCTCCCTTAGTACCCGACATTTAACCCTCTATCACACTCTTCAGAAAATCCATCGCCCCTCAGCACGCCCCGCATGCATCCAATCTTCCTGCCTTGTTTCGATTTCTCCCAATACCCTCCCCACCATGCCCAGAACTTCATCGTTCGTTTTCCTTTGCGTCCATTTCACCTTTTCCTTCGTCCGTCCTCCTCCTTCGTCCTCCTTCTCCACACACACACCCACGTCTCCTAATAAAAACAGCCACAGCCTCTCAACTTGCGCTTTGCCCCGTGCCTCATCGACCGAGGTTCCCGGCCACACAAAACTACACTCCGTGTATCAACGTCTTCACTGGGCTCTTCTTTATATCTTCCTCTAAGGTTCTGGTCATATATTCCCACTCAACCCAGGAACACTTTTACGGAGGTCATTGGTTGCTATAGTCACCACCTACTTAATATTTCGTCGGCCACCTTAGCATTGCACTATTCAAGCCACCATTATTAAGGAGCCAGGAAGTCTCTCAATCCTCTCAATCACCGACACTGCAACCCCGTGTTAGGGAATCCATTATTCCCTGGGCATCCGAATTACCTGCATTCTCTAATGCAGGAGGTTGATACAGATCCATATTTTTACTACGGTGTGGATTTTATAAATTAAAAACACTTCAAAATTTATCAAAAGAAAATTAATTTTGCCATTTTGTCGTAATAAATATCGCATGCAGGTAAATGGGTGCAATATTGGGGGAATTAAACGAGCCACCAATCACGCATTTTGAGCAGTTAAGCGTTAGGTGACGGGCGGAGACAAATTGGGGGGGGGGGGAAATGGCAGCTGTTGCAGCCAGCCACTTCCGTGAAGAACGAAGTTGCATGCACTAAGTGCATTGGTTACTGGAGTCAAAGGTTGCGGTGGATATCATAAAACAGTGCTGGAGGTTACTGAAGAAAAGTGACACACCCAGCGTGAATATCACCAAAAGGAATACTCGATACTCGTGCCTCCAAGACAAGTGGGAAATGCTCGTAAAGGGGGTTGCATACCCCACAGGATTTCTTTCAACACGTGTCGTCCCTGATTTCTCATTTGCAGAAGTTTCTTTTCTGCCGATCACAGAAAGTTAGCGATATACAGAGTAAACGTTGTTTTTCCTTGTTTTGACTCAATTCAAAACAGCCATCAACCCAGAGTTTGATTTAAACTGGCGGAACTATGAAGCCAATATCTGCCGTCTTCCACCCCTCGCCATTTCATGCTGACTCACACCCCAATGAATTCTGCAAACCTTGCTTAAACTGCAACTACGTCCATCCGTAAACCTTCTTTCCAATGACCACGCAATCCCAAATTTCGTGCACAATGGCCCTCACCCGGCTGTGTACCTCAGGGCCCATTCCATCCGCCGCTATGCCAAATGTTTCCCATTGCACAGTGGCGCCCCCTATTCATCCACGCCTTCCTCGCTTGAGCTACTTTGAAATTAAGAATTTATCGTTCAACGCGATCCTACGTTCGAAAGATTTTAATGAATCCGCTAGTTGCATTCTCTCTCCTTCTAGAGGTCTCATGCCTTGCGTTTTTCAGATGCACTCCAGTCTTTATCTATTTTTTCCTTCATTTCAGCCTATCACATATTTATATTCTAAAAAAGTTAAATAATGTTTTTTTTTCATCAGTTAGAACACCCCAACGTCTAGCACACCCTTATCATTTGAAATTTATTTGTCCATTTAATACAGCAGAATGCTCACAATGTCTTCAAAAATCGTGAAAAGAAGAGATAGTACTCATTTTTTCAATATCAACACGCGCTCAAAGCGGTAGAAAAATTACCAAAACGTAAAAATAAACAGCAATACTAAAACTGCTACTTTAGGTTATGTCAAAATTCTAAACCTATTGCATCAAATATTTGTTCCTAGAATTAGTCAACCATTAATCGGAACGTCTCTTTATTCCAGATTTCTTTCGGATTCATCTCTCAACTTCCTGCAAGTCTTTTCTTCAATGCTCAACCCATTCTGTGGAAGCCTTTAGCAGGACGATGCTGTTGAAGTTTTGTTTCCATCTATCTGACTCGAGTGATGGGCTGGTCCTAGTTCCATCTATCTGACTCGAGTTTTATTTACCTATTTAACAAGCCCATGAAATTGGATACATTCGCTCAAGTGTTCACTTGAGTTTTCCAAAACCCCAGATTCAGATAAATTTTATGCATCATTTTATATCCCACATATTCTGTTTTTCCATAGGGGTTCTATTTTTTCCGAGATCTCATGTAGTTTTGAAGCATTTTCGGGGTTCTGTTTTATCAACTGTTAGCAATACCAAATCGTGAGAGAGCGCCTCCAAACCCTGATTCTTTGGAACTAAATGGATCTCTTCTATTCCTTCTTCTTTGGCTTTCTGGCACATTCTCATTAGTTTTCTCATTATTTCTGTAAAATTCTTCATTTGCCACTCTTGATACTATTGGGTCTAATTTTTCTTACACTGCACTCACGTAACATACTATCTCCTTTTTTACACCCACTAACTCCCAAATAATGAGTCCTAAAACTATGCCACAAATCTACAGCGTGGCATTCAGATACTCAACACACCTTTTTCATGAGTTAGAGGACAAATCAATCCATTGTGTTGAAAGAGACCAGAAGGATTTACAGCTATTTAAAATGACTACTTTGTCATCAATGAAATCAATTACCAAATAAATCATGTCACGGTTAGCTATGTGTAAATTGTTTCACAATATTAAGGGAAAGTATTTTTTTAATTCCACTAGTTTTTTTAGATTCAGTAAATTGTCGAATCCTAAGTCGTTAAAATAAAAATCTAGACTCACAAAGGATTGCACAATGAAGCAGATTCTATGTTCTCAAATCACTCTGATACATTTAATTGGCCATTCAATCGTACCTACTTCTTTACTCCTGCCTCCATGAATTCTTTTAATCGTTTTCATAATTATAGTCCCTCCCATTCAAAGACGGAGTTTTCCCAAGATTCTTGGAATTATTTCGCGGAAAATAATAAACAAGGATTATAAATTACGATCCGAAATCATATTCCCTGCACATTTCTATTATTATCCTTCCATTTTGCCCACTGAGGGAGGAATTCGTCCCCTCGGCTAATTGCCGCCTTCAACATCATCTCCAAGCTGAGGAGCAGTGCAAATGGCTCTTGAATTTCGACCTGGAGAGTCATGGCTCATCCCCGAGGAAGTGAAGAAATTTTCACCCTTGCACATGCAAGCACTCATGAATTTTATTTTTCACTTTTATTTCAAGAGCCCCTGGAAAAATTGACGCAACGGTGGGAAGGGTGTGGGAAGGAAAGCGAGGAACATCGTAAAAACATATTGCCCCCCTTCCTCATTGGTCTCGTAAAAATCGGTTGACTTCCTTTATGTTCCGATTATTAAGAAATGAAACAAGCCCCGAGTCTTGGAGAGCTGTTCGTCATCAGACGCCGTCAATTACTGCGCCCACGGCGTTGTTAGGCAAGCCGTGTAATGCCGACGAGAGCGCCACGTGTTTGAACTTGAAAGGGCAATTACGCGATGACAATGGTCGGGCGATTTCTAACCGTGTCGAAGAGTGGCGCAACAGGCAGATCGGAAATTATCAAAGTTTACAACATATAACGCGCGAGACGGAGATAAGCTTTTGTTGAACAGACACCGATACAAGGAACCAAAAGGCCGAAAAATGCGCATGGCCACTCAAAAAGAAAAGAATTGCTCAAGACAAATTGCACATGTCATCAGTCATGTTTAGTAAACAGTAAAATTTAATAAAAATAGAGTTCAATCACGTATTTGTGTAGACAGACTAATAATAAGCATAGTACTGTCTGATGGCAAGGCTTTTTCGGCAGATAAAAGAGAATTTGATGAGGGTCCCATTTAGCTTCATTTAAAAAAATAATAATGAAACAGAGATTAATGTTTAATATTAACACAACCAAAACAATGCTTCGTGGTAAAAGAAAACTAGGAAATTTCAGCATGACTATGGGTCAACAACAACTGAAGTAAATGAAGGACTCACTTCCTAGAAACCATGGCCACCAGTCAAGAAAGAGGTGAGACACATGTAGTGAGCAGATTATGGTGGAAGGAAGGGAAATGGATATTAACAGCTGACAACACAACTTGGAAATTAGGAAATCACAAAGCGTGGATTAGGATTTTAGACTACGTTTCAGGGTATTTAGTACCAAATCGGCGTTCGTCATAGAGATTAATATGGTGAATTTAGTACCTACCAATAAACCTATTACCAAAATGCATAATTCTAAAGAAGAACAGAAAATGTATAGCATGATATTAGATATTAGATCATATATTACGAATTAAAATGCAAGAAATGTTAGGTGCCAAACTATAACAGACTGTAAACTAAATAGCAGATAAATCTTTTCACTATCATCAAATCTCCTACTTATTATTTCACCTAAACCGGAAGAAACCGTAGTCATTATTATCATAAATGCCTTTTCTTAAAACATCTTATCAATATTCTCATTATTAATTAAACGTATGATTCCATGCATAATTGGCCAAGGGCCATATTTAAACAATATTTCCAAAAAAAATTTGCATTCTCAATGGCTTTAAGATGAACGTATAACCATCAGATTGACAATATCAGATAATATTTTTCACAGTTTTCACGGCGAAACATTTGGAAACAGTTGCCTTTCCTTACGAGATTACTTTTTGTCAGAGCTATATTCAAAAGGGAATAATCACTAATGACGTGGCTCATGAATTGAAAAGTTTTGCTACCGTTTACATCACAAAATTTCTCTGTGAGAGAAAAATACTTTGGCTATAATATCCTGCTATGGTGGAAATAAAACTGTATTCACACAGACCTAAATGGAATACATTCATCAAATCAAAAAAGGGAAAAAATAAAAAAAATATCTCTTCCACCAAAATGATGGATGATAGGACATCAGAATGTCTGAACGCAGGGAAATGGCGCGTATCTTAGGTGCACTACCACCTCGCTTATTTTACATCCTGGCTTACGTCAACGCTATGAATGCATCGCTCAACGGTCTCCAAACACGCGAGGAACTCAAAAGGTTAGCTGTTGCTTTCACTTATCAAAGTGAATGTCTCCAAAACACAGGCTGTTCATAAATTGCGCATAACGTGGGTGGGACGCAAGAAGAGCCGTCGTCAATCGATGAGGACGATCTTAGAATGACGCAAAAAAATTCCAGAAGCCCAGTTTTATGAGATTTATATCTAGAATTATGTAGATTAATGGCGCTTCTTCTTACTACGAAACAGCAACCTCCTGGTTCTTATCTACGACCAGATAATTATTTGAAATTGAAGTTCTTTTGTAAAATTTAATGCCCCTTCGGTTTAAAACATGTTTGCCATTGGAATATCATCAGCTTTAAAACTCTGAATTAAAATTTGCAGAAAATTGCAATTCCATGATACACAGATTATCACATGTTATCCGATTTTCACTAGATATCGATTTATAAACGACTAATTACTTATGAAGTACGACTTCACGGTGAATTTGGTACTCGTTAGCTATTTAGAGCTTGAAATTCTTAGCATTCACTGCTACTCATCTACTACAGCATATAATCCAATAAATCTACAGTAATTTTTAACAAACGAGTACTTAAAATATTGAATGCAACTAGATAACAACATAAGCAAGGTAGTGAAAAATATTTCAGTAATTTCGTTAAATCAAACTTTCTAAGTATCAAAATTATACTATGGAGGTACCATTTTACGATATTTATTGGTTCAATTAAAATTAATGTTTTCTTTTATATTAAAATATTTTAATAATTACTTTCTCTACTTACGTTGCACAGTGAAAAAATCTATTCTGTTAAAATAATTTATCTTCGAGTTATGAGCAAAAACATTTGATTTTTCCTAAAAATAATTCGTCTAAACAAGTTGAGGCAAAATTACTTATAATTCATGCCCAATTGTGCGCAGGCATATGTTGTTTAGCCTCTTAACAAAGATAAGCCAACTGCTGAGCTTCAATTTACATGCAAACTTCGTAGTTCTAGATGCTAAAATAACATTGGTAAGTTCTGTGCTATATATTATTACACAGGAATACATATTAGATCTTGCAATGTCAAAAAAATGATGTAGGTGTACTTACTTTCAATTAAATTATTCTGTAGTGAATTGCCCACAATTGATAATTCACTGCGGAAGTGTTGTTAAAGTAATGTAATCGAGACAGAAAGTCTAGAATTGAATAAAAATGTGCTCGACACATAAACGGTATAATTAAGTTTCAAATACCACCCGTTGATTGGTACTTTCTCAAAGTTTTGAAATCCACGTCGTTAACATTAGATTTAACTCTGGGTAAAAGTTGTCCACTCATCTCTCAGATGGAATCGAGCTTCAAATTTTCTGCGATGGTTGCTATCCTTCTTGCCACACTATGTGCTATCTAATCGCCAATACTTTTTCTAATCGCCATACCCTAAATACGTTCGTAGGATAGTAACGTGGCAAGACCTCCTGCCATTGTGTTTTCAATCCTCAGATTGGTAGAGGACGGTATTTTTCTTTCTCCAACTTCACGGTATCCGCTAACCTTTTGAGTAATGCATATAATTTGCAGGCCGCATATCCTAGCCGATATAATTCCGCCTATGCCGGCCCCCGCTATTCTTGCCTTCCATGAACCCCTCAAAATCTTCTTTACATCTGCAAAATACCCTGTAAGCCACCACTAAGGGTGTGTGGCAGGGGGTAGGTTAACACCAGGACCATGCACCAAAGGAATGAAACATTCCTAAATGGGGGGGGGTCATGGAACCGCAGAAAGGGACACATGCAACAACAATGCCCAACGCAACAAGCGCCCCATCACAAGCATTACAAATCAAGGGTAAAGCACAACTAAGTCTTATACCTACTACTACAAGGAGTGAAACATTTAAAACAAATACTACACTGTATTCCTTCATACTATTATAGACAACATGCAAATGAAACTGTTTAAGGATAACACGCAATCGCCAATAACACACCACCGTTAACAGGTAAACCCTACACCTATCCTGTCATCCCTCTATGCTTTCGATAGGATTATTGAGATTCATAATTCTTCTCTTGTTGTGGTCCCAGATTGTGTGAGGAAAGGAGTTTTTAAATCTATGGGTGGTGGGGTCTATAGTATTTCTCTTATTTTACCAGGGTGGTCCATTCTTTCGATGTTAGTGTGGTGCACTAATCATTCTCTCAAAGTCACGAGTAAACTCCAATGTCCTGTATCTTTGAAAAAGGTCTTCGTACCTCTTAGTGGCCGATCCAAGAATTTCTCCTCTTTTGTTCACCTGAAATTAAAACTCATGTTAATTATGAAATCATATCCTAGTTTTTAAGATATTTTGAGTGAATGGTGCCCTTGTATTACTAACTATAAAAAATATTTCTTATTGTTTCATTAGTTTTGTCAAGTTTTCAGCGACGGACTGCCAAAATTGAAATGCGAAATAAGCCGCTGAAGGATGTGCTGAATATAATGAAAGACTCTGCAAAAGACATGGAAGAGAGAGACCGGTTAGCAGGTCTTCACTTTGATGAAATATGAGTACGACTACCGTCACGTTGAAGTTATAGGCAGTTATAGGCATAGCATTTGAAATTTAAACAACCACCATTTACGTAAATAATTGATAACGGTATTTAATTAGCTGCGGCCTTATCAGCGACAGAGCTTCAAAGTTCAAAAAGTGCGGGACTTCGGGTCGTCAGTGACGTCAAACCAATAAGAATGGCATTAGGGTTTTAGGAGGGGCCAATAGGAATGGCATTATGTAGTTTCACTCACGAGAGAGGTGAGTGAGAAAACCTTACACTTTAAGAACCTTGTCTTCATCATTGGTCGTTGTAACATTAATTTTTACGACAGACTACGTGCGCCAGTATCGATCATAATTGCCAATGAGACTGCTGTCAATTTTGGCATAAATTTCAAGTAAATTACTTGCCTTAATAAAGTATTAAACATATATACGGCTAAGAACCTGCACGTAGATCCCTTCTTGTACACTTATATATTAAACGAGCCTTATAACTATTGCTTCATTATAAAATACTCGTCCAGTCAAAGCTGGCAAGGTATTAAAGAAAATAATTCATGCCGCAAGAGCTATAATGTTATCGACATTGATTTCCCACGGTAGAATGATGAAACGCAATCGCATGCCTTCGGCAGGCATTCCAGAAGTCAACCTTGTGCATCAGAAGACGTAATTATAAGTGCCGCTCTCCGCTGATGTTTGTAAACAGAGTCATCAATTTAAATGAACAGTCTAGAGCATTTCATGAGAGACCCAGGATAATGTTTCATTGTATGAACCTGGCTGTAAATTCTGTTTGACGTAACTAAAATTTAAAATTTACGTGATACGTTAATGCCTTGATAACGTCCTTTCCACAACAAAATTCACAGGATGGGTTTATGAACAAAAAAGATTAGTTTGAAATTTCATCCCCGGATGATTCTCTAGAGAGCGGCTGATATTTAGTAGTCAGTTATTTCGTGCTTTTATGCAGTACCTGACCCAGCTGCTAAATGCTTTCATTTGAAAATTTGAAATTTCAAACTGTAATAACGGCAAATAAATTAGATGACCTGTATCTTCACCCCATTTTATCGTACCGAGTTGTCAGGTACATATCCCAATATTCACACTGCAATTTTTAAGAAACCAACAAGTTGGCATTGGTCCCAGTAACGATATGTTCTACATGTGAACAAAAATATTATTTTTATCTCGAAAAATTTACAAAGATAATTTTAATTAATGCTCCACGCCTATTTTTCCTTCTTTTTTCTAAAGATTCCATTTAATGGAAACATTATTGGTGAGAACACATATATTTCCATGCCAATCGGAAAATAAAACAGAAATTAAACTTGCTACACAAAATTAACTTTCCTGTAAAGAAAAATAATGGACAAAAACGGCAGTATTAGAAAAAATTATTTGCCCACGCGTACGCTAATTTAAAAACGTACTAGAATTTTTTTAAAATAAAATCACAGTAAGCAACCGGAAGGTTGGTTTGGTATGTGAGGATACAGCTCAGCGCAAAGGCGTGCGAAATTTACAATCAGGGTAATAAGGGTGGCCAGTTCCTTTCCCTGTTCGGCTTGTGAACTGATACCCGATAAATGGTACACAGATCGTCACCGTGGAATCGAACGCGGGCCCTCCGGTCAGCAGTCCAGCGCTCTAACCACCACTGGACCACATAACGCCCCTTAACTAACTTACGTTTGCATGAAAGTGGTTAATATGTATGTTGATACAGTTGCTAGAGGTGCTCTACGTTTGATTGGTATGCTTGTTGAGGGGAATTTCCGAAATTAGGCAGTTGGAATTCCCTCCGAAATCAGACTGATCGGTTTTATATATTCGCAAACGGTGAGGATTTTTCAAAAACTAACGACGCCCTTGGACCTCTATAACCAGTCGCGCTCCGAATGCGTCCATTCACAAAATATTTTTTCTACCACGACTTCGGAGCCCCTTTTGCTAGAGCAGCCATTTTAAATTTCCTTCACAGTTCGTCATTCCATTCTACGATGGCCTCCGGGAATTCGTTCGAAATCTATAGGAAAGTATTCCGACCGTGACCCATTTCCGCCGACAATTTCCTCATAGATCTTAGACAGCGTTATCTCAAGATCTCTCTATATACGACGTATCTTACACCCCCACCGAGTCTCTCCTTTCATCAAATTCCGTCTTTCGCGGCAATATCCAATCGCGGAGGCTTTTAATTGATCATCAAACGTGTCCCCTTGATCGCCCAATTGAACCTACGAGGTAGAGACAAAATATATATCTTTAGCCTGTTTTTTTTTAAACATGACGTTTTTTTTAGGGATATCCGAGTATTCTTTTGGCCAGCCCGAAAGCAGATGTAATTTCACTTCGATGAACGTAAATGAAACCAGAAAATTGGCAAAAATCAGTCCCTTCTCCCAAAGTAGGAAGACCTACTGTGGAGTAAGGGAACTAGCATGGGAGAGGAAAGAATGGAGAGGGGTGAAGTCCACCAATCATAGGATTGGAAGACTATGATGAGGACACCTTGCAAGCCACCACTGGGGTGTGTGGCAGGGGGTGAACTATTAGACATTCTGACGGTTTTTACTAAGACTATTTATTACCATTAGAAAGACTATTACCATGTTTTTTTCGCGGGAAGAATTTTTTGATTTGCATTTTTATTTTCCGGAATGGCTTTCCGGACAAACTGTACCAGTTTGAATAGGTAATATGCGAAATTGATGTAAATTCGTGAAAATATATGCATATTTAAAAATGAAATTGATTCTTTTAGGTTTCCGTAATTGTTTTTCAAAAGATTATGCGCGGCATATTTCCTTGGATAAACAGTGGGTTGCCCCTGGAATCCTCCAAGGGGCCTTCCGAGGCTCATGGGATTTCTGACCGCACAAAAATTTCAAATTTTAATAGATAGTGCCACACGGCGTGTGAAATTCACACATCAGGGTAATAAGGGTGGCCAGTTCCTCATTCCCACTGGATTACCATGAGGATATAGAATTCACGTTTATTAGAATAATGACTGTTTCATTTTTGACGCTTGTAATGGGTCTTATGCCCCTTGCATCCTCGTAAATACCTATCTCGCTTGCCATCAAGTGCTCGGGGGGCCAGATTACCACTCGATGCCCAGGGCAGAAACTCGCTTCATAAGGACTTGAAGGCGGCTGGAGAAAATATTTAACATCAGAATGATAAATATATAAAAACTAGCAAAACAATCTTGAGAAATAAAAAGAACAAATTAGGACCGGAGGAGGTATGCAAGGACCTTAACTTAGTTTCTTGAGACTTAAAATCTTGTCCAGCAGATAAAACTTTTTCACTATTGACGAGCAAGTTTTTCGAGCGAACAAAACTCACATTTGAAAGAAAATTGCAACTTTGCGATTCCACAGTATTTTATTTTGATTCGACCCGGATTTCGACGTCCAACGTAATTTTAGGGTGACACCTGAAGATGACTTTGGACGTCGAAATAAAATACTGTGGAATCGCAAAGTTACAATTTCCTTTCAAATGTGAATCGATTCCATGAATGCACGCCTGAAACCAACAATCAGAACTCAAATACCTAATTGAAAGGAAACTGCGGGAAATGCCGCGATAGTAACTTATATATCGGAGTTACCC
>LYUA01005008.1:11169-21879 GCA_002093875.1 Calopteryx splendens | reverse complement strand
CCCCTACCATTCCCAAAACTTCTTCGTTCGTTTTCCTATCCGTCCATTTCACCTTTTTCATCCTTCTCCACAACTACATCTCAAAAGCCTCCACCCTACGCTTTTCATCATCCCGCCTCAACGACCATGTTTCAGAGCCATACAAAACCACGCTCCATATCAACGTATTTACTAGCCACATCTTTTAAAAATGTGCCTATGTAATATAAAGTACATAGTTACATTCGTTCCCTCCACTCACCTTATCATTGAAATGTAACGCCATGGACAAAATCAATTCATATCAAATTTTATTTTGGCTTTATATCGTTTTTGCAATTTAAAAATGAGCTTGGCGACCAAATTTATTACAATGTACAATTGTTACAGCGATAGAAAAATATTTTTACTTTCCAAACCTTTTCTAGTGATGAGGCCGCGTGCAAAAGATTCACTCCGAGGTTGGAATGGTGGTAGAATTAGAGAATCATTTGTTATTCCCGATACTCCGCCAGTTTAAAACACGCTGAATATAAATTAATTCCGGAAAATCCTTTGCATTATAACACAACCAACATGCATACTCTAGGCGAGGGTTTGAATCCACGACCCTGGGAACATTATTCGGACATGTTACTCATTAGATTAACAAATTCGGCGGGCACACTGGGCGGGTTTCATTACACGAGATAATGAGGCAACTGGGAATATTAAGATTCCCAAAGACACCCGTTCCGATTTACTTTTGAAAGTATTTAGTGCTTTGAAAAATAAAAAGTAAAGCTGCATTAAGGAAATAATTGCGTGTATTGAAACAAAAACCAACTCAGATTTTTAGCGAATGTGGAAATAAGACGGGGATATGAAAATAAAATGAAGCTGAAAGTTCTCAAATATATTGATTTTCTAATTTCTGACCTCTTAAAATTTAAATACTGTGTTTTTTTAACATCAGACAAAGGATATAATTGTTCTCTTTCCCAACGTCCAAAATTGTGAACTATTATTATCAGCTAATAAAAATACACTTCATTCGTGTATCTAGTTGTGCTTTAAAGATAAAGTTATCGCACGTTCTAAAAACTTGGAGATTTTCAGTTTTTCTCAACCAGGGTATTCCCTTATCACTTGATTTTAGGATGGGAATGATTAAAAATTAGGCGAAAATGATAATGTTGATTAGATTACATCGTTTACTTCTAAAACCCAGTTTGTGGCAGCAAAACATATTTTTACCGTAGGGATTTCCTTAAATAATTGGCAAAATCAGGTTAATTTTTGATAATATGGCCATCTACAGGAACATAAATTATTGAATGGCCTGTGAGGCTCTTTCAAAATTACACTCTACAAGATTATGGCGTGTTATTCTGAGAGGCGTGTTCAGGAAAATCTAAAAACTAGCTATTAACGCACCTTTGAGAACATAAACCTAGTGAATGTCCTCAAAATGTTTTGATAGCATGCAGAATAAATATATAATATAAGATAAGATAATTACTGATATTATATACCTCCTTTAGCAAAGGTTTGTTTTCAATAATAAACAAAATTTGATGGAAATTAAACAAGTGGTAACATTATCTGTGACCGTCAGGTTCGTTTTCCAGACGTAAGCTTTCAGATATGTCTACTTTTGTGAATAAAAATGACATGCCACTTCTTCTTCCTCTGGTGGAATGCTAAGAGCATACGCAAGCATTCCGAGTATTTTCATTGAGGTAAAAAAAAAACAAAATTACCCTGTGCTGTCCGCAATAAAAGTTTATTAGCCTCATAACGCATTCCAACTCATTTGCGTTCTCCTCATGTGAAAACTTTTTCAGGCAGCATGAAAACATTTGATCCCCTACATGATAGAACTCTTCTGCTTCTTGCTTCAAACAGTTAATTTTTAATTCCAAACATTATTTATTTTCTCCACGAACACCAATTATCCAAGGCACTGCTCGACCCAAGGGCACTTAGCCCTAATTAGAGGTGACCTTAATTCAGAAAACCAGTCCACTAGGTGACCGGAATACAGTTACAACCACAGTTCATGCACTAAAGCCAACTGAACTAAAAAATAATTCAAAATGCTAACACACCCCGGATAAAGAGGCGCTTCCAGCATGGTTTTGTATTCCATTAAGGATGAAAAGTGAAGTAGGAACGTGAGAAATTAATTCATTCCCATACGCATTGATATATTCATATAGTCTTTTAAAAATATAATTAAAGCAAACATCATTGGTAAACCAACTCCAGGATAGCATAATATAGACATTTTTCCGTATCATACTTTCCTTGTACAGGGTTCGTTCCAAAAGTAATGAGCATTCATATCCTGCTCTTTTTGCGTTTACCAGGCAACTGCGACTGTTGAGAAGTGGGACGGGGGGAGACTTTGAAAAGTAACGATCCCCAGTCGACCTTGAGCTGTTTCAGTGTTAGAAGCGGTTATAGAGAGAGACGCTGTTTGTGGGTATTGTCACGGTTAACGATCCAGCGAACGATCGAGCGACGCCATGTGATCAATTTCGCGTTAAGTTAAACAAATCGTATATTGAATTTTGGAGCAAACTTATGTCAATTTATGTATTATGATGACATTTTTTTTTCAAAATCACAAGTGTTTAAGGGGTACGAGGCGTTCAAGGACGGCCGGGAGATCGTTGTAGACGAACCACGAGGAGGGCACCCTTCGACATCGATATCTGACAAACACGTGACGCGAGTGAAAGCTGTCCTTGACCCAGACCGCCGTTTAATTTAGCAATTAGTCACGGAGAGAGTTGACCTGCCGAAAACAGTTGTCCGCCGAATTATTACTGAGGAATTGTAAATGTGGAAGATATGTTCAAAACTGGTCCCGGAGGTTTTATCTTCATAGGTTTTCTTCTAATTTCTCCCATGTGCTTGAAGCATAATTCATTGCTATATCATCAGGAAAAGGTGTTAAGAATCCTCTAAAACTATGGCTACATTAACCAATTATATTGATAAGAAATAGGATTGGTCCTAAGACCGAACCCTGTGGCACACCTGAGCAAATATATTTAGTGTCACTATAAAAATTACCTACTTGAACACACAGGGAGCGCTCATGCCAGTAGCTTCTAAACCAGGCTAAAGTCACTCCACGTATTCCCGCTTCTTGCAATTTCATTAAAAGAATGATTGGGTGCAAGGTGTCAAACGCTTTTGTGATATCAATAAACAGACTTGCTATCCGCTTATTTGAATTTATTGTTGAGTATACTTTACTAAAGTGAGTAGCAAGTGCATCCTCTGTTCCCTTGCCAGACATGAAGCCAAGAAGATTAAGGTTAAAGAAATTACACTTATTCAGGAATTTTAACAACCGAGTTTTTACGAGTTTATCCAATATCTTTGAGAAGATTAATAATAGTGAAATAACTATCATTTTTGTTGAGTTGAATCATATTTCGATTTTCCAAAGCTATACAATAAATCAAACATTAAGTTTAAGGCTACAGAAGCATTTGCCTCTCTGAACACAGGAGCCCAATGAACAGTGTTAACCAACGATCTAAATGCTTTTAAGTCGCATTTTTTTTCCTGGGCAACTATTATTGCTGGCGTAAGCAGCTACGCGTCGATAATCGGAATTAGAAACATTAAATTCGATCAGTGAGTGATCCGTGATAGACAGGTGATGCGAATTTACTGACAGTTCAAATTTATATGCATTATAAATTATGGAAAACACATGATCAATACAAGTTGATGGGTTTGTATATCTTCTAGTTGGTTGGCCAATTAAACCGGTTAAATCATACGAACTCATTAAATTAATGAAGTGGTCACATACATCATTACTCACCAAAGTATTAATATTTATATCACCCATAAATATCAGATCTCTTTTAATAGGTTTGATGTCATTAAAAAATAATAATGGCGACACATTTTGATCCCAGCATATACACAGTAATTCCATATTACTTAATACTAAGTTTAGGAGCATATAATCAGTGGAGCCAAACAAAATTGGGTTAAAGAGCATTTAATCTCTTGTTTGACATATATCATCACACCATTTACCCTAATGTCATCATTACACGGTGCAAAACAATGATAATTTTGGCATTTCTAGCAAATTTGAAATCCATATTTACGTTATTATTGTAACCACTGGTTTAACGGATAATGTTTAAATTGAGCATAAAGATATCAAAATTACTTTTCAAGCTACGTATGTTTTGAAGGATAAATGTTTCACCTGTTACCAAAAACGAAGTTTTGTTTTGACTTAACATTACTTTGCATGGAATAATGACTCTTAAAAATACAATCACAAGTTTTTTTAAGCCATCCAGACAGGTAAGCACGAGAACATGTTCTCCTGTTTCACGCATCAAAACTTCCCCACCTCTTACCCAGAAGAATTCTCATTTTTTCTCTTGCTTGGCATTCTTTGCAGCGGAGAGGATACGACATCTGCCTGGACACAGTAATTCGTTGATAAGGACACGTGAGTCAGAGCCACCAAGGCCAATGTGATCAGCTGTCAAGTTGCGCTTCACTCTTAGTTTGACTAAAAGACCATTCTTGAGGCTTTGCCTCTGGAATTTCACATGGAAAACACCTGGGGAACTACTCGATACACTGCTTGACTTGCTTTGAACGGTAGCAATTATCAACATCTTCAGCACATATTCTCACACCCAAATACACACACCAATACTTTTCACTACCTCGGATAAATTCTCATTTTGCATAGAGGGGATGCCACGAATTTTAACACAGTTGGCTAATAACCGTTGCTCCAAATCGTCTGAGTGAACCATAGGCTCGGAAAGTTGTTTTCTAAAGCAAATTGTTTTCAGACTGCAAGGAATCCACTTATTCGTAGCACTCATCGAAACGCTTGCCAATTGCTTCGATCACTTTCGTCGATTCATATAATCAGTCACATGACTTATTAATAGAGTCACCTAAGTTACTCTCCGTGGATTTCAATTGACTCTTTATTTCCCTAAAAAGCTGTTCAATTTCGACTGTCGACGTTCAGGTCGGATGAGGGCACTTCGTGAGCATGATCCATCGCAATGGCCGTTCGTCGGGCAGCAATTGCTGCACCTCCAAATTTGGCGTCTAGCTGTTATTCCCTCAATACATACCTTCCTTTGTCAAGACATTCTCTATACAGTTGCCATGATACTTCTTGTTGCAATCGTGACATGAAACACACGACGAGTTGCGAGTGGACTTTTTGCACGCATAGAAGTTGGACATTTTGTTATTTTAAAACAGTGGCCTTTTTGGGCGCAGCTACAAACACATGACCTTGGCCTCGCTTAGCGCGGAAGCAATACGTCCGCTCGCTACGAGAACCGACATCAGACTAGATAGAACCAGACAGACCAGACAGAATGCTCAAATACCTTTCTTTACTACTGTTTCTTATTTTATTTTAAAATACGGCATTATTAATTTCAACAGTACAATAGCCACCACTGTACAACTCCATGTTATTAAATATATCTTTGCCTCTATGAGGGATCTCAGGCTTTCCCGGGGAATGGAATGGAAGTAGAATTCTCTGGTAGAACACCGGAAAGCGCTGCTTAGCGCCGAATTTCGAGTATCCCACTCGGCCATCGTCTTGAGAGTGAAGTCTCTCAGACTGAGTTAGCCATTCTCATTCCTTTTCATGGCTGAGTTAGCTAGTGAACCGTTGGTGCTAATAATACGCCATCTTGCGTGCTACTCTCAAACTCTGCTTGATATCCGACCTTATAAAATAGGTAGGTATCCAGATTTGGTCAAAATAATAAAATTAAATTGCCCAAACCGTCGCCACTTATACCTCATAAGTTTTAGGATCATATTTGTAGTCATAAATTTTCGTGGAGGGATTCTTTTCTTCTAGATACACCTACTGCGATATTATTTTCTCCCAGACACACGTCGGGGATGCTCTGAACTTCCTACTTTCCTTTTCCAAAGCAAAAAGAAGATTGCGACTATAAAGCGTGCCTCTGAATATACACCAAAGCAAACACTCAAAATATTTTCCCATCTCCTGATCCCCCTCTTAAAAATACAGCCTCAAAATTAGTATGTTCCCTCCTTTGTTTTCCTTCCATCATACGTTCTGTTTCATATGGGTTTGGTTCCATGCATTGTAATTTCAACTCATTCACTTCCTTTTCACCTTTCCTTCCCTTTCCTCTCCTTTTCTGCCCACGCTTATGGACTTTTCGCTTTGCATGCCATTCCATATGTCCCTTATATGATTTCCAATGTCCATGGACAGAGTAGAGAATCATATTACGAGTTATCATGAGTAATTATTTAAAACTTACCATCAAGAGTATATTAAATTTCTGATTATTTCATATCCAGCTTGCAGATAGATTGAAATATAATTAGATGGCATAACTCATTTGCTACGGTGGACTTCCAGAGTAATTAACTCGACTAATTTGAATAACCGGCAGTAGTGAGTCTAACTCATAACTCTCTTCATTTAGGAAAGTTTCTGTTTCAGGTTTAGTTAGCTTTGGTCAGTATAAACTAAATATGTCAACCAGTAAAAGTAGAATTACATTGATATTAGCCTTTTTCCGTAAATTGTCAAAGATACGAATTCGAAAGGTGCAATCCTTAAAGCATATTAACCCTGGAATGCATTGTTCGAGGAAAGGCTAACTGTTACACTCATATCTGAATTATTAATCTGAATCCAATATCGCTAATATTATATCCCGCTGACATTCTCTATTCTCTCCGTTATCTCTCACTTTTCAGGGTGGAGTAAAGCCCTTTTCTGCTGTAAAATTTGTAAAATAAATTTACGATTAGCATTCGATTAGTTTGAGTTGGAGGCATTACCATATCAAAATAGGTCTACTTCACTAGATACGTCATTCAAAGGATTAGCCTACTCTTTCATTTTATTACTGAAACCATCACCACGAATTTCCCCAACATATCACCATATCATTCAATGTTTTTTCCCCACGGCTCATGATTCATAAAGCCATACCATACTCTGATCCCTCATACAGTTTGCATTATCCGCTTGCCGTTATTTTCCTCCCATCCTATCCCTATCTGCCCACAACCCGTTTCGGTCACCCCTTTTGGCTACGCGGCTCGTCGATCGATAGTGCCGTCAAGCAGCTCATGACTTCATTTCAAGCGAGACCCGATCCATCTTTCAACCCCCCCCCCTCTCCCCCACCACAACCCTCTTAAAATCTTTCGCTTTTCCGCTTACCGATGCAATCAAGCCATTCCGCTCCGTCGATTCGACTCCTTTCACCGAGAGAGGGGCCGTTCTCCCTCCCCCTTCATCCACCCCACACCAAACCTTTCTCCCTCACCGCAAATTTTCTGCGAATTCCTGCCCGCTAACCCTTTGCCCTTTTACCTCCAGCCAATTCGTCTTCGTCGTCGCTCCATTTCTAGTTATCCCATCTCCCCATTACTTGGGGGAGGTAAGGAGTGAGGGAAGAGAGTAGAATATTTCTCTCAGAGAGAGGAAAAGCGAGAGGGTTCCGTGAACTTGTCACCTATACGCATTTGGTGGTGATAGTTAAATATTAAGGAAATATAATTTCCCCATTTTATCAACAGTTTGTGATGAGCCTGATATTTTTCATTAATCCACGACACCACTTAGAAAACGGAGATTTGTTCTACCGTATTCCCAATTCCAATATACAAATCCCGTCCCTTGATTAACCTTTCCCCGTGGGAAACTAATTTTGAAATAAATCACTCCTCTTTTCTGGCGTCTAATTAGGTGCTTCTATGGAAACTGTTAATTCTCCCTCACCTTCGTTCATCCATTCATATTATTTAACACCGCTTAATGCTAAAATTTATCGCAGCATATATTCATTACAAATATTCAAACGTGAGATTTTAAAGTACGCTGTCGTAAGTGCTTTAATAAGACAGTGATCAGTCCCTCAAGGTGGTGTGGTAAGTATAGTGGTTTTTGCATAGGAAACACTATGAGTGTACAAAATTAGGTGGAGTCAAGACAGAAATTTGTAGTTTTGAAATTTTTGCAGAGTTTCAGCGTCTTGACGGCTACTTGCGCGAGGATTAAAAATTAAAGGTCAGATGATTCAGGACTAAAGCTAAAGACATTTGAAAGAGTAAAAATTAATTTTCAGTTCTTAAATACCAACTAAAAATAGCAATAATTGAGATTTTGAGACTAAAATCTAAAAATTGATGCTAATTTATGACTAAAAGGAGAAGTAAAGTCGGAAACAAAAAAAATGTTCCCAGTTATACTAAACTACGCGGTTAACTCAGTCTTAATTTCTCTAAAAATATCTCTATAACCTCCTCATACCGCTCTTCTTGTTATTATCATTTTTATCTACACAATAGCTGTTCCTCAGTTTTAGAAAATAATGCATCATAAAGAATACATTCAATTAATTGAATTAATGGAAAATACGAAAGATGTTTAATGGAGAGTTGACCATAAATTTTCTATTCATATAATTGATAGTTTTTATAATTCAAAAATAATTTTACATAACGATGTTAGTTAAATGTATAATGCGTGGAAAATGTATAATCTGTACTACTATGAGCGATGAGCAAAGCACTGCATTGAAATTTTACTTTCCCCTGAATAAAATGTAATGCTAAAGAGGGCTTATGGAGAGTGCTTTCTTCCCTATAGCACAGCTAGAAGATGATTAATACTTAAAGAGTGGAGGCAATCAATTTCAAAGGAATGTGGAACCGAAGCTCCAGTCCCTGCTCGAACTGGAGTGAGCATTAACACCGCTACTGCCATCGTGAGAGAAGATCGTCGAATAATGTTAAGAGTACTATAAAAAAAACATTGAAAATTTCTTTAGGTGTCATTCACACGTTGGCAACGAAAAATTTGCAAATAAGACCTGATTTAAGCGGTGAGTTCCGAGACTGCTCATGCCCAAACAACAGGACGTTCGCGTGAAGGTTTGTTCGTAGTAAAAGTTGATGTTACAGGAAGGATAGTCCAGACCTAGCCCAATGTGCCTTTTTCTTGTTCTTTTTCTGTAAACAAACTCCTTCGCGAAGAACGTTTTTTATCATCAGAATCAGTAGTAAAGGCTGGTGAAGCAATTTTGAAGGAACTGCCAGAAATTAGCTTCCAGCATGTCGTCGAATACGGAAAAAGGTGGAACAAGTACTTTGCAACCAATGGGAGAGGCTGTTTATCAATTTATTGAGGACGAGTAAATATATTTCTTAAAAGATGTAATCATTATTTGCTGAACAGCCCCCGGATTTAATCTATTTAACCCCGACTTAAAATACTTATTTAAATTTTCTTATCACCAACTCAGCAGAATCAATTGGGCACTACTAAGAAAGCAAAAGTAATGCCTCCGCTATAAATCCCTAACTCTCAAAGTTACGAAGCTTTCTCTGAACTAATTAAAGTTGCGAGGAGCATTTACGTCTCCCCAAGGTCCTATTTAAAGTTTTAATTACAAATTCGTTTTGCGACAACGCATAGTGAGATCTCCGCTGAAACTGTAAGTGAATGGAGTTGAAGAGGGAGAGCTGAGCCCCCAAGTTTAAATGTTTTCCCCAGAAAGAAACGCTTCGTCATGTTTCAATGATGAAATGGTGTTGAAGTGTTTTCAAGTCATGATACATCTAGAGAAGGAACTAGCCTAGTCATTAAATTTCTCGTACATTTCTCAATCACATAATAATTGTTATTTTTCCTATAATTAAGATTCCAAACACGTTCACAATCCCAATGCCGTTTTGCATTTATTCTACGACGCACAAATACATGCAAATATTCGCACAGACGTTGAAAGTTCTCTAAAATTTATGCGTTCACAATTCATTGAAACTTCTTTTGTTCAGACAAAGCATGACAGAGGATAATTATGTAACAGACAATACGACCTTTAGAAGGAAGATAATTTAGGGAATAACTTGAATTATAAACCAACAGGGAATATTCATAGGAAATCAGGTTTGCTCTAAGTTAAAACCCACTTGTTTGAAGGAAAACATTATGATAATTTTCTTACATTGAATGAAAATGATTTATGGGAAAATACAGGAGCATTTCCAAACTTTCAGAATTAATTAACAAATCAGAACTGCCTTTATTCAACTAAAGGTATTTCACCGGAAAAATAAATGTTACGGTAATCATCAAAATCACAGTAGTCAACCTGATATCGGGAGTAAAGCTGGATGAGTTCTACCCTCACCCACCGGTTTGGTGCTATTATTGCATATTATTCTTGTTTATAATTATGAAAAAAAGGGTGCTCCTCCAAAGCTGTAAGGAACTATGATCAAAAGTGTATAGAATTAAAATATAAGGAAGTATAAATTAATATAAATTACCTAAATTCCTAAAAGAAGATAACAACTGGAGATATTCACAACGCTGAAAATAGTTTAATAATAATAAGTAAACTTATGAGCAATATTCCCTGCATAGCTAATTATAAGAAAATAAACCAAAAATAAAAAAATGGAAATTGGATCATATAATCACAGATTTAAGGAAAATGTACAGCACCGAGTTATTTAATTGGTAACTTTGCAGAAAAATAGATAGTGAATTGCAAACATTTTTCCTTAAGCCAAAGGTACAGAATAAGCTCCTAGGATAACAGCCATTTATAGCCCATGACATACATTGACTTATTTCTCTTTAAATCCCTTACTGCGTAAATGATACTGTATCAGGCATAACTCTGTGGAATTTCTCCATGTTCAAGA
>LYUA01005007.1:64616-75748 GCA_002093875.1 Calopteryx splendens | reverse complement strand
CTTACTTTCTGCTATCTAGAGGTTGTACCCATTGGTTTGGTTTTTTTGACTTGTAATTGACCCATTTTGAATGAAAAGCATTCATGTTTACAGTTTCATTTCAGAGATACTACCCTATTTCACCTATCTGTATGACACATTTTCTGATTTAAATGTAATTCAAAGTTCATTGCAGTTCCATTGTAGGGCAATGAACTGAGTATTCATAAACTAAATAAAGATATCACAAGCGAACTTTTTCCTAGAAAACAGATATCCATGGAAGATGAATTACAGGCCACCAAAACTTATTTCTAACCTATTAGGAGTAATTATTACCAATGGAAAACCGGCAACTATGTCACAAGCCAAGGTTCTTAAAGCATATGTATGTAAAGTATGTCTTAGTCGTCTCAAGTGGATTTACGTCAAGCACATTTCCAGACACTGGAATACTACAATTATATCATTTCTTCTATCATAAATGGATAATAGTCCCAGCAGCTTAATAAATTTCGAAATATAGAAGAGTATATAAGCTACAACCATGCCTACCAAGCTACCAATCTTCTTCCATGCTACAACCTAGTACGATCGAGTATTTCAAATCACACTATCGCACATTACCTTTACTTTTTCTCACTAACTTCATAATTTTGACATTAGTTCCAATAAGGATCAATCTTATATCAGATTAGGCGTTTTGGAACATTTCTACGATGGCAAAAACATTTAAAATGATAACTTGCGGTGTGCACCAAAACATGAATGCCGCCATTGTTCAAATAATTTTGATTTTATTTTGTTTTTAAGCCGGAAAAGCCCGGTTCAAAATGTTTTGGAAAATGGCGGAGGCGGTGTATTGCTTCATTGCAAGTTAATGATTATGGTTTTCCTACTGTGCAACCACCGAGTCTCTCCTTTATTTACAATTTTTTTTACAACAACTTGCTGAAGGCCTTGAATTGGGCATCATAGAATGTCTTCTGGGACACCGTGGACAAAATTCAAAGGAATGAAAATTTCAAATGGCTGTTCCGAGCAATCTACAAACACGGAGGAATCGGGAGATGATGCGGTAATGTTGGAATTATCTGAAAAACTTAAGGAAAACGTGACCCGGATTCCAGCCGCCTAAGGTGTGCTGTAGATTTTCAATGACTAGTGTAATTGGATCAAGCTTAACAATGTTTTAATCCGGATTCAGTTCAATTTTCACTTTTATTTCGATATTTTTGGCAGAAAATTTATGTTATTAGAAGCAATTTACGGCTGCGCATTAGGAGTTTAGTGCATCTATGATTGCATGAAATGAATGAGTATGTAATAGGCGTCTCATTAATGATTTAAAGGAATGTTATTTTTGTTTTTGACGGTTTTGCCCTTCATGCCTTTGGCCTCCTTTAACACGAGCCTCATTCTTTTTACAATATTCTAATATTTTATTGATAGCAAACTTTCATATCTCAATAACAGGATGAGACTTCGAGTGTAGGCAGTGCTTCAACCACCGATAATACTTCCCGCAGTGAAACACCAACTAACCGTGGTCGCAAAGGACGTCGTGGCAGGAAAAAAAGTAAAGTAGTGAACACAATGAAGTTGCAGTATAAATTCACGTGAGTTGTTGATGGCGTTATTTCGGGTAAAGGGCTCTTTATTTCTTAAATATGTGCAGGCCCCTTTAACCATTAAAGTTACGTATGTGTTAGTTGAGCTTCGTCGTTTACTGACAAAGTTTATGTGAATGCTCTGCAGGTGCAGTGTGAAAGAAGATCATGGACAGCCTTTGTTTGGTGCACAGTTCAACCACCACCTGAGCAAAGGCCAACCTCTTATATTTGCTGCAGTGGGAAGCAATCGGGTGACAGTTTATTCGTGTCCAGAAGCGGGAGGAATCAAACTGCTTCAGTGCTATTCAGATCCTGATGTATCCTTAAGAAAAGAAAATACTGTCGGTTTTTATGCAGTTATATTTATGGCGTTACAGCATTCCATATAAAAACACCTTAAAGCTCCCACTACATCAAGCTCGTTGAAAAACGAACATAGATGTAGCAAGTCCAATTAAAATAAAGGGGAGAAATCTTAAAAACGACTGCTATGTCTGCAGTCATATTGGCACAAAACAAAATATACAGATACATAATTTGGGTACTTAATGAAAACTACTTTCAAAGAACTCCTCATTTCCATAAATAATTTATCTTTATTCATCCATGCCATTGAGATATCCACTTGGATATCGTCAAGAGTACAATGAGTTGATGCTTAACCATTTTTGAACCTTATGCTGCTTACTGAGAAGGCACTGCTTGGCATCTTGTTGAATTTTATCGCCAAGACATATTGTGTTTTGATCTAGTGTCATTTGAGTGAAATCGTGACTGGATAGGGTATAGGTTAAGTTGATTTTTAATGTGCATAAGGCTGTGTGTGCACGAATAGATTGTAGATAGTTAAAATTTGCAGGTTTGTGAATATAGGTCTGCAATGCTCATGGGGCCCAGAACTGTTCAGAATCCTCATTGCCTTTTTGTGCAGTGTTAGTATGTCCACAGTTTCATGAGCATGCCCCCAAAGTGAGTAGAGAGATAGGTTTATTATATAAGAGAGAGTTATTAAATCAGTTAATAATATGTAGCAAAGAGATAGGTATGTTCTGAGAGAAAGCAAAGTACTCTCATGTGCTCATCACTCACACGCGTTTTAAGTTTCCTTAACAAGTTAAGCTTAACTTGTTAGCGAAACTTAAGTTTAAGTAGGATGTAAGGTGGAAGTAAGATGTTATGAATTATAGTTCTCTGTCTTGGAAGCCATAATATTGAAGTTTAAGGTTGAGGGTTCAATGATTAACACAGTCGAATACAAAGTAAGATAGCAAAGAGTGAGTGAGACACATTGTTTGCCTTTGAATTCCTTCAATATATTTTTAACTACTCATTCATTTGTTCCGAGGACTTCCCAGGGCAAAACCCAAACTGGTAGGGGGTAAATAGATTCTGACTCTCAGGGTGTTCTGGAATATGATTATAGGCAATGTTTTCAATTATTTTATAGGCCTACATGGCAAATTTTGCTCCGAAAATAAATTACTTTGGAGTTAACCATTTGGCTGTGGATGAAAGTAGCTATTGAATCCAAATAAATGTATGTTTTTAGTGTCAACAAAATGACAATGTCATTATTAAAAATCACAAATTTACTGCCAACCATTAACGATTTACAAAATTCAACATTTATTCTCAAAAGAAGATCATGAAAGTATTTCCGTGAAATTTGAATGTGACATTTTTTCAACTGGCCTAGGAATAAAATAATACACTAACTAATGTTGACTATTATTTATAATAGTACACTACAATGTTGACTATTATTTATAATAGTAGCACATAATCAAGAAGTGGAAAAGTTTCCAGTTGGCCCGAAATTTGAAATTGCTAGTAGGTAATATACTTTTGTGAAATCCTGACATTTTTAAGTGATGTTTTGATATTGATTATATTGTGATAACGTTGAAACTGATCAAAGTTATTAAAAAATTTTTGAGGAATAATACAACATTGGCTTTCTTTTTCTTTCGACATTTTCTCTATCCCAACAGTTTAATCTTTTTATTGTGTAAAACAGGTTTGAAACGCATTTAGAATTAATATGAGTGTTGCCAGCTTATTATATTCTGAAGTGAATTGTATGCTTTCATGGATTTGAAATATTTCTTTAACTGCTTCATCAAGATTGATGAAAATTATTACACATGTGCCTGGTCATTAGATGAAGAATCAGGAAAGCCATTACTTGCAGTTGCTGGATCACGTGGAATAATTAGGATATTTAGCCCTGCAACAATGTCTTGTATCCGACATTATATTGGTATGTCAATTTTTATGTATTTTTTAAATTGTTTAAAAATTTATTGCTCAGGACTTTGGGTGAAGTTATGAGGATATTGGTAGATATCCGAAGTACATTCCCTTTACTCAACCTTAGGAAAAAGTTGACTTAAATTAGTATGCATGAGTGATATTACATTAAAATACTACAATCTATTTGAAGGTCCAATGACTCAATTACAAGAAATCTAGAATAGTAATAAGGGTGAAGACTAAGATACAAAGAAAGTTATGGGTTCCATAGACTAAAAAATTCACAAAGAAGATAATAATTTGCATAGTAAGAGAGTTAATGCTTATTTGGTGTTGATTTGGTATTTTTGCTAATATTTTCTCATGATTATCACATTAAATTACATGTGTAGAAATATTTTGAAACAAAATTATCATGTTTCATTTGCCCAAGGAACATTACAATGTCTTGTACTTGATATGAGGCTCGAATATATGTCATCAATATAAGGCAGGTAACATAAAATTTCAGTCATTACAATAGAATTCACAATACGCAATATCTTCCCAGGATAAAAATATACTGTAGACTTCCTCTCAGAATGTGATTGAATCACCCATCTGGGGCTCCCAAAAGGCACTTGTTACAGATCTGGGTTGGGAGTTACAGATTCTCCCAGAGCTTCATCTTTCTCCTCTCTTGAGAGAAATGAGTTAGACTTGGGTTGAAGCTTCAGCTTGAAAAGAGATTTGTGTAACTCTCTTCTTGGGAGAAACGACTTATTGTCTCAGCCACAGGCCATTGGGCATAAAAATAACTGATGATATTTTTCTTCAAAAATCACTTCAATTTTGTTTGCAAACACATTAGCATTTTCAATGTTTCAGAATATTATACTTAATGGTGGATTTATGTAGAGTCATTTGAAAAGGTTTCCCTTTTACTTTCCAATGTTTTTAGGATATTTTTCCAAAGTCGAGAAGACTGGTTTCAGTGAAGCATAGGTATACTTCCACAAAATAACTATAAACAAAGGGAAATGTCAAAGAATTCACCTTTCACAATAGCCAGATAAAAGACCTGGTACTACATCCTATTTCTTGGAACAACATCCTTAAAACTCTAAAACAATGAAATTGATTAGTAACTTGAAAATATGTAATGATATGGGAATTTTTCTATTGTAAGTGGTGTCTTTTACTGCATGGCATGCAAGAGTGTTATTGAAACCAGGTTGGATTGGTTTTAAAATACCTGGGCTCTGATACATTCAACCTCTCCACCCCGCAGGTATGCAGACACCTAATGTAATGTTCAGTGGGGGAGGGGGAGAGCTCTAATCCCAGACATGTGAAACCTGTGGGTTTTATGATTTTTGTTTTTTTTAACAGCTCTAGTATTCCACTATATATTTATTTCATTGATATATCTATGCAATGAATGGGAGTACATTTTCTTTAAATGGAGTCATTTTCCCGCATTGAAGAGTTCACATGGACATTTTGAAGACTGCTTATGTTTGTAAAGTTTTCTCTTGGGAAGTGTGTGACCTACTGAATTAAAAATTTACCTTTCAGGGCATGGACATGCAATAAATGAGCTTAAGTTTCATCCCCGTGATCCCAACCTTCTTCTGTCTGTATCTAAGGATCACGCCCTCCGTCTTTGGAACATAAAAACTGATCTCTGCATTGCCATATTTGGAGGAGTAGAGGGCCACCGTGATGAAGTTCTTAGTGCGGTAAGTTTGCTAACTATGCTCTCCCCCTCGAAACTGTTATTGGGATGAGTGCATTCAAGGAATAGCATTTTAGTTTTCCACAGTAAATTTTTCTTTCTCTCCCAGAGTTTCAATAGTTAAGTTGCCATTCTCAAGGCAATTAAAATGGCAGTGACCTATTGCAACTTTTGGTGGGAGGCAAAAACAATTGAATTTCAATCAATCTTTTAATATTTTCTGCGAGCAGCTGTGCGGGTTGCTCAGATGTGAATATGTGTACAATTCCGAATTTGTGTGTTGGGGCCACATTGATAAAATAATATTAGCTAACATTAAGGATGAATGAAAGAAGAGTAGAACACAGAATATCACATTATATACTTATAATGTATGCCCACATAAGTAATGGCTTTAGTAGGATATCATTCCTCAGATCAGTTTAGTTTGTCACCTGCTACATGCTAAATAATTTTGTAAGCGATGGGTGGACATCCTTGTAATTTTGACCTCTATTACTTTGAATTTTCAGAGTAATATAGCATTTCATATTATTAAAGTTACAATTTTATATTTCTAAATCTTATAATGTACCTAGAAATACAAATTATTAATGAAGCTACATATTATTCTGTGAAAATGCATGGTAGTTCTAGAGCTCTGGACTATTGACCAAAAGACCCAGGTTCAATTCCAGCTTCTGGGCTCCTTCAGCGTCACTCAAGCTGTGTGATTTTATGAGTACCAGATCTTCCTGGGAAACTGCAGACAGCATAGGGAAAGGTACTGACCCTCCTACCCTGATGTGTGAATTCCACATGCCATTTGGCTTAGTCTTAGGTGAGCTCTGCAACAACCTGTCAAACCAGCCTTTGGGTTGATTACTGTGGTTGCTTAGTTATTTTGCGTACTGTTATGCACCAGCATCTAATGGGAAATAACTGGGAACAAAACATGTCCAATGGCAAAAAGTCTAGAATCAGGCTAAATAATGATTGGTCCCCCTGTCCACTTGTTTGCCTTGTTCCCTTCTGATAATAATGTCCTTAACAGCCAAGCAATTTGATTAGCCAGAATTGGCTCCTCTTGTGAATACAGCATGTGATTTTGAACCTCTTCCACTTGGAACATACCTCTTCAGTTATATATTTTCATCTGCCACCTATTGTTGTCCATCCCATATTGGATCCCCATGCATGGTATTGTAAAAAAATAACTGATTTGAGAGATACGTGATATCTGCTGCTTTAATCATTGTTAGAGTCATTGGTGTTCCCCCTTAAGTTTAAACACAATGATTTATTGTGGATGTAATTTAACTGTTCATTTGTTATTTTTAGGACTTTGATCTCAAAGGAGACCGAATTATGTCATGTGGAATGGACCATTCACTTAAACTTTGGCGTCTGGATAAAGATAAAATAAGGGAAGCAGTTCGTGATTCATATCTTTTCAATGCTAGTCGGAGTGTCAGGCCTTTTGATTCTGTGAAGGAGCATTTTCCTGATTTTTCTACCAGAGATATCCATCGCAATTATGTTGATTGTGTACGATGGTTGGGGGACTTTGTTCTATCCAAGGTATGTATACAATTATCTGTTCTTTAAATTTCCCCTGGTTGTGCATACTGCTCTGCTTTTGGCATATATTTAGTACACAGTACCCACTCAAAAAATGTTGACAGATTGGCAAGCATTTATTTACTTTTCTGAAGTAGAAAATTAAGCAATTCATATAAAGCACAAATAGTGCTTGTTGATGATCATTTTCTTTAATATGGTGTGGCTATAATGTGAATGAAAATGAAATGATTCCCGAGAACTATTACACACATCAAGGATTTATAAAACTCCTGTGAACAACATAAACATTTTTTATATTACATTATTTTCTTCTTTATCTCCTTCTATTTTCTATGCCACTCTTCCATTCCTGAAATGTCTCTAATTTTCAGGACTCATCCAACATTCTCACTTTTATCAGTTTTCAACCTATGTCTTCTCTCAATATCGTCTCATGTTGTCTATGTTTTCTGTCTTCTTCAAATCTCCTCAATCAACTCCCGTTCTTTCCTTGTCATGTATAATTTTTGCTTCTTCCTTAGGTTTTCTTTATATTATCAAATTATTCTTTCCATTTCATGCACAGAATATGCTAGGGTATAATTAACTGTTCTAAGAAAACTGCTTTTGGTCCAGGAATTCAACACATTGAATTTCTATTTCTTAGCTTAACATGTTTTTTAATAAATATAGGTTGATTAATGTACTACCTTGCTCATCAAGTTACTTTAATCACCTTGATTTTTTTCATTTTTCCCTTGCTTAATAAATTCCTCTGCTTCTTAAGAAGTTTATGTTACACACTGATTAAAAAAATGTTGAGGTTTTCTGTTGATTAAAAATGTCTAGTTTCCCCAGTGTATCTAATGTTCTTATCTGTTATATATTATAAGGTAATTGGTACATGCTTGAATATTATTGGAATTAGAATCGTCTATCCTAGAATTGGTGCTTTTATTTCCAGTCCTGTGAGAATTGCATAGTTTGTTGGAAGCCTGGACGTCTTGAGGAGAAAGAGATTCGGCCAAGTGACACCAGTGTTACCATCATCCATAGGTTTGAATATAGGGAGTGTGAAATATGGTTTGTCAGATTTGCTATGGACTTTTGGCAAAAGGTATTATCAACTTGAAATAGCTATCATTTAATTATTATTGCATGAATTTTATATGGTACTTTATGACCTGTGTGGACCACTAGATTTGTTTGGACAATTATGCTGATTGGCATCATAGAGCAGCCCCTATTCAAATTATTTCAGACATATTTTACAATGAGCTCAATTTAGTACTAAGTTTGTTCATATTTACTCACAATTATGCAACTTAGTTGCAAGATTTTTCAACATTAAAATTTAAAAAAAAATATTATTTTGAATTTACAAATAGATGTACGTTTTTCCTCAGCAAGCATTTCCTGACCCCAAATGAAGAAACAATTCATGTGCCATCATTTTAATATCATATCTACTTGTTTTAACATGGTTAGATTATTTGACTTACAAAAATAAGAACCTTTTCAGTCCATTTAGGTTACCTAATCCAATTGCTTATTCAATCAACAGATCCTGGCTCTTGGCAATCAGATTGGCAGGACATATGTCTGGGACTTGGATGTTGAAGACCCAGGCCAAGCCAGATGCCTTACTTTAGCTCACCCTAGATGTGTTGCCGCCATCAGACAAACAAGCCTCAGTCGGGATGGCGGTGTTTTACTTTGTGTATGTGATGATGGGACTATTTGGAGATGGGACAAGATAGCATGAGGAAATTCTGAATCAGATTTAATTTTTTTTAAATAGCCTGTTGCATTCTTGTAGACTATGGACTTTTTTGGACATGATAAAATTGATTTTAGACTAAACTTGATCATTCCATGCTACTTTGCTTTGTTCTCAAAGAGCATCTGCTTCCAGTGCAAGTGATGGCATTATTTTCAAACTTGAATGGAATTTACCATTTAAAACTGCTGTCATCAACACTGAATGTATTGAGAAAGTGACAAAGAAACAGCCTGGTTAGTGTATCATTCTGCTCATCTTAATCAACAGTAAAGGTTTAAGTGTATCCTTAAACTGCACTTATTTGTTTTGTAAGAGCTTATAGGTCAGGCACACAATAGAGTGCACCTTTACATATGTCCACATGGGTTGTTTTCCTCAGTTATCATTTTGGGAAAGTAAAACCTGTTTTCAAAATGCCAACAGTGCTGAAGGAGAAGACCAAAGGTCATTATGTTGATATTTTTTTAATATACCAACAAGTGCTGGCTGAGAAATATTTTCAATTCCTTGTTATGCAAATGTACTCAATATTTCTTTTTTAACATGACATTGTTGTTGAAAACTACAAACTCGAATTAAATATTAGACTATGGCTAACATTGCCTACCATGATATCACTGCCATTGTTGTGAAATTCCCTTGTTTTTGTGAAAATGTGTAGATATTCATAAAATGAAGTATTCATGTTGACTCCAAGTGTATGAAATTGACTTCATATTTGAAGTAAAACTTAATTTAGAATCTATTGTTTGTACTGAGTCAGATAATTCAATTTATGACAGCATTTCTTATACACTCAGTAGAATTGTTCACTAAATTGGATTTTTTACTGATTTTTATTGTATTTATGAAAAAATAAATCTTTTTTTCCACATTCTATTAAGACTGTCTATCTTTTAACATATACTTGCATCTTAAAGTAATCTAGACAATGGAATTGACATTACTTGAAGTGTACTTGCCATCTTATGGGCCAGGAACATATTAGATTACACCTTACATAATGCTGTTGATTTATTCCAAAAACTATTACATATGTGTGGTGAAAATGATGCATTCCAAAATTGGAAAAGTTATCATGAGTGATGGGATTTTTCATTAACAGAAGTGTTTTACTGCATCATGAGATTTACTATCCATGTTAAAATAAAATTTTAAAGAGTAAATTTTAAGTACTTCATCCACCACCAACTGCAAGATTCAAACTACAGGAGGGGAAATGTGGGAGGAGTTGCCTTTGATTTTAGATAGGTTCATGTATGTATGTATAATTCTTGCCTAATATTCCTTTAAATTGTCACAGAGGATATTGATAAGGCTGCTTCTATTTTTAATTACAAATATAAGATCATGGAAGAACAACTATTTGATTTGGCATTATTTGAACTGGGTTTAACAATAAGATCAAGCCAAGTAAATATTACATCCCGAGTATAGTGGCCTTCCCTTTGAGGCACACACAAGACCTGCTGTAGCTGTGAGCCACCCTAAGTTGCACTACAAAACTCATCCAATTCACCGGCTTGTCAAGTCATTTGTGGAAAATTTACCAAGCAAGCTAACTTTGAGTTACTTAACATGTTCAACCTGGTGTGGGTCACAATCGGTATTGCTATTGGCCAGAATGACCCACTGGTAAGTCACAGTGGTATTGATCTCCACAGCAGCATGACCCACTGGTTGTTCTTGGATTCATATGTAATATTTTAGAGCAGCCAACGGTTTGTGATAAAAAAATGACGTCCTCCACCAGGTAAAAATAAAATTATTACATCACAGTGTTTTACATTGTGGTGATGGAAATAGCATGGCTAACTACAATCTTTGGTGGCAATACTATCTGAAATACTAGAGACTATAATGAAATCACAATTAAGTAACTATTTTCAAATCAACTACTTTCTTTTGGACTCCCAGTTCTGTTTTCGTACTGGTAAATCAACTACATCAGCACTAGAAAATGTAATCTTAGATATATTAAATGCATTTGAAGAAAGTAAATATATAAAATTAACACTATGTGACATAACCAAGGTATTTGACTGTCTCTTCCAATATATTAATGAGTAAGCTCCATCACTATGGTGTGGTGGGACCTCCTCTCCAACTGATACAATCATATTTAATGAATAGGAAGAAATGTGTGTATTATGGTGAAATGTGTTCAAAATTTTGTGATGTAACAAATGTTTTGCCCCAGGGATCAGTGTTGGGTCCCTTTTTATTTCTCATAATGATAAATGAT
>LYUA01004989.1:29853-45366 GCA_002093875.1 Calopteryx splendens | reverse complement strand
GAACGAGGCAGTGAAAAATAGGCAATGGTTCAGTAATTATGCTCAAAATCCCATTTCGTTTCATCGTGGCCCTAGTTTTTTTGCAAAGCCCGCACTCACAAGCGTGACAAGACGAACCTGATTCGTCGACTCCGACAAAAAAAGGAACGTTCTTCCTCGTCGGAAAGTTAAACCGAGGAAAGAGAGGGAGAGAGTGTGTAATAAAGGCGCAACAAATGCTCTCGCATCACCAGGTAGGTCGGAGTTTCGGTTCTGTTTTTTTTTAAAGATTACAAGGAACTTACTCACTTATGGCCGACGAAGGATTCTGATTTTTTTTATCCTAGGAGAGGAGACGAGTGAAGACGTTAGGGAGGGCGGTAGGGGAGGAAGTGTGGTCGTAGAGTGAGGAAAAAAAACCCTGCGAATTTTCCTCTCGCGGACTGCTTGTTCGATTACCTCCGATGGGGGTAGTGGTGATATATGTGTGTGTGTGTGTGTGTAGGAGGGCGGCGGGCGGAGGAGAAAACTGTGGGAAAGCGCTGAAGTTGTTAGGTTCGAGGGTGAGCAATTGGACCGCTCCCGAGCACTTAAAGTCCCTTTGCTGACTGCGAAGAAAGTGTCTCGGGTGCCGCCGCCCGCCCACCACGTGAGGGTCCACCCACCACCCTGGCCACACTCCATCCGACGCCACACCGCCGCCGCCCCCGCCGGAGGCACACCAACCACTTCCGGGGCGGAAGACGCAATCAATCTGAGGTGTGAGGCTGGGCGACTCTGTTGGCCCAATCGACCAATCGAAAGGAAGGCACGTCCCCATCCCACGGCGGTGGCCAATAAAAACGCTCCCGTGTTCCATTTCGGGCCGTGTGGGTGCATGTGGGACGCAGGGCGCTATTGTGTAGGTTAATGGATATCCTGTACTCACTACGTCTCTAGATTCGTTTCAAAGTAAGATGGACAGCTTAGAGATACGTGAAAGGTTGACTCGACCTTCTTTTTGAAATGGTAGCCTATATAGAGTGGGTTTTGTAAAATCTTTTCCTAGGCCCAAATTGGTTCGTAATTTTTTCTAAGAATTAAAATCGTCACCTTTGCCCAGAGACGTATGAATGTGTATATCTATAGATAGCTAAAAGTTCTCGAGGCCTCGACAATCTCAACACATTTCCAGCAGCATGCCCTTATTTTCATACGCGTACTTAGTTATTTAATTCATTAAGTTTAGCAATTTATTTACTTAATATTGTACTCATGTTTTACATTCCATGAACGATCATACTACTGCTACTTTTGTGTTTACCTCCCTTATTTTAAGAAAAAACTCTGGAATACAACCTCATGTACCGGGAAGAATGAATACTTAAGATCCTTCACATGACGATAATCATCACAAAGGTTGGTTTCGGTGGTGGTTGTAATCCCCTCGTACTAAACCCTTTAGGCGCATAAAACTCAAACATTCAGGATTGGAGGTAAATTCATTCCTACATTTCCCACCGACATCAACTAGCATTTTTCATGAAGCTCTCGTAAAAATATTTCCCACGACTTGGATTTAAAATGGCTTTACTCGAAGGTTCAACCAGGATATGATACCAGCACCTTCAAATCAGTGGCGCCAAATTCCACTTCCTATACTAATGGGCCGTTGCCTAAATACTTTGAAGGTTTATAATTTGACCGTGTAAACGACAATAAGGTTTTTCTATATAATTCATCATTAAATTCCCAATAATGAAAAAATCCTGTTGTATTTAAAGAAGTAGTTTAATCAGTCTAGCGCAGTTAATGTGTCTACATTTAAGTCATTGTTCTATTCTTAATATTTTCCATTGTTCTCTACGTAAGTAAGTAATACCCAGAGTATAAGATTATTATTCTACTGCGATAAGGAAGTTGACATACTCATTTCCACTCCTAGTTTTTGCGGATTTTTAAAAAGATTGTTGGTGTTGACTGCTTATACACTTTTAAGGTCAAATTCACCTTCCTTATAGGGAACGTTTATGTCGATTAGAAAAGTCGAGTGCCAATGACGTAGGTAATCACGCACACCATCCCAATCCTCAACCACGCATGGCACGTCGATAAAGGAAAAATGTGGCGAGTCGGGTCTCCCACCCTTATCCCGAGGTAATTGATCTCTCAGAAGAGAAAATGCGGTCACTTGACCTATCGGGAGCCTCCTTCCTGACTTTTCCTCCTCTCAGCCTTCCTTTCCCCCTACACCCTCGTCTTTTCTCTTTTTTCCACCTACTTCGCTAAGTCTCATCACCTTCCTTTCTCTCTTGGTGTCCACTTCTTCTCCTCCCAAGGCGATTCCCCCTTTCCGGAAACACACTACCATAACGCCCCTCTCCCTTCCTCCAAATCCTCCTCCGCGCACGCACTCCAAGGTCCCTTGGCACAATTTCCATCGAAAACACCTCTCTTTCCCTTCGAGTTCCCTGATCGCCTTCACCCCGCCACCCTCCCATCAAAAGGAACCTTCCTTGGCAACCTCCCTTCCTCTTGCCCCCTCTCCCCCTCTCTCCTCCCCTGCGGTCCGATACAAAGGACGGTTTGGAGGGGAGAGTTCTCTCATCTTCACATCCCCTAAACGATGCCTTGTCCGGGAGGGGTGGGGTCGGCCGGGGGCATCGCCCGAAAGGAAGGGATGGCATACGAAACGGAAGTCTCGTCTCGTCGTCGAAGTAAAACGAGAAGAGGTGGTCCGGAATCGTGGCAACTGATAGGAATGAACAGTGTTATGTGCATGTGGAAGAAAATTTCAGCTCGTGACGAAAGTTGAGCTTCAAGGTTGGAACGATTCGCATTAAAATTCCTTTTTGCACCGGTTATATATCGGTCTTGAAACCATAATGGCGAAAGAAATTAGGAAATAAGTTCGAATCAAGAAATAGTGATGACAATACCTTATCCCCATTCTATTAAAATGCATGGTAATACATTATGTCATACGAGGGCTCAAAATACCTCTAGTATTAAAAATAAAAATTCATCTTAAATTTTCGTGTACTAACCAGGAAAACCATAGGTTATTTTTTCGGTTAAAATGTTCCTGCCATAATCGTTCATGAGAACAGTTTACAACAAAGCATTAAACCATTGTTTTAAATTAAATAAAGGAACTAAGTAAAGTATGGCAATTGACACATATTTTTCCATTAGGTTTTTTTTACGGATGACTTCAATGCATTGCGAAAAACACGTTTCACTATGAAACATACAAGGAAGCGGGGGCACGCTGCCTGCCATTTCACAACCGCGTCTTCTCTGAGGGGTCCTTTCGTGCCTAGTGTTAGCCCTCCTCTTAAACGCCTGTTTAATAGCAGTTGACCACATGTAAAAATCCTGAAATTGTGAGAGGTCATTGAGGCGGTCGATAAGGAGGAAATGAGTAACAATGAATCAACCAGCACCCTCTTTAGATAAAATTTTCTCAAAATATCCCATGAACAGGCAAGTTAAAGAGGTAATTCTATGGTATTTGCATCATAACTTCTATTTAATTAAAATATGAAGATATTTTAAAACGCTTTCGAATTTGTTTGTCGCGGCAATTCTGCCCCAAGGTCGAGTCTTCGTTATCGTTGCAAAGCTGTCTGGAATTTTGACACACGCATGGAATATCGGAAACAACTGCATCACACTAGTGCGCGTCAGAAAATCAAAATGAAATGAACGGTCGACGCGGTAATTAACTGCCTTTCACCAAATTTCCCTCTCCCATCTTACAAATACAAAAACGATAAATTAGGCTTTGAACATCCGCATCAGGTGGACCATTCTCGAAGAAGGGTGAGCATACAATTGGCTCCATCCCGGTCTCCTCCTATAGCTGGACACCTGTACCTCTCCTCATCCTCTCAGAAAGTCACAGCAAAAGACTTCTAGCAAAGATAGAAGCCCCAGCATTGCTCCGTTCCAGTGTTTGCTCTTAATCGCACGGTTCACGTAGTTGAACTCCGGCATGGAAGTTGATCCTTGCTCGCTCTTTGACGAGTTTAGGATCTTAACTTATAATCTCTCTCTCTCTCTCTCTCTTGAATAACGCCGACTCACTCTTAAGTGTATGAATATACTTAACTAGTTCACCTTTAACTGGCGTTGCCTAATTATATGTCAAGTATTCTTCATTCCCATAACTAATTTGGTTTAATTAATTCTCCTACTAAAATAAGAGATAGGATAAACATTTACACCAATAAATATGGCTTAATTGCACGCATAAGAAAAACTACAGAAATAAATTTCTCTTTAATTTTTAATAAAATAAGAGGAAATAAGATAGTAAATGTAAAGATAAGAGTATACTATAAGCGAAATAATTTGGTGGCACCAACATAATGAGATCCTATTTCAAATGATGATGATGAAATTTTTTGAAGCGAGTAAGATGATGCTTAAAAGTGCATGATGCAGAGTAGTTGCAAATGATTCCCGAGAATCATTGTGACTGGAGTCAAATAGAGATATCACATTGGGACCCTTGTGCCTATACTGGATGCGGGGAGTGACTCCATGAGACCATTCCTATACTTTGTGGAAATGTTTTCACAATATGACCGATTGAACGTACACTTATGAATGAATGATTTTAACTGGAGGGAAGTGTAATAAGGCATTATACTTGAGATTAAATAGTTTAGTAATTTCTCCTGCATGTACTCGTAAAAATCACAGGCGTTTATGCAAGTAACTCTCTGTCGCTGAAGGAAGGTGAAACATTTACAATGCATATATTTTATTTAAAATGATTTTTCCAAATGTATGGTCTTACCTTTTTGCCATTTTTAGTTTACAATTTTAGATTACATTAAGTTTTGGCCCGGCTCTTATTTCTTAAACATCACCCTGTCTACTTAAATGTCATCACCTGAACTCATTACTTAACCAGTTATCACAACTATAAATTACACAACTTTGGAGATTTTTAATGATATTGGTACGATGACGGGATTTTTGTTTCATTTATAACGATGCATTTAAAACTAGGATGCCCAGGAGAGTCATTTTTACAAAGAGGTGAGTTTACAAATTATTTTTTATTTTTAAAAAGAGCATAATTTCTTTTGGTAACGTTTCAATATTTTGTCATATACACCCAAATTTCCAATTCCAAACATATTCCACAGTAGAATTATTTCGAAATTTGCTTTGGACGCCCGTATGGTTTATTTTGTCCAAAAGATTGAGTTACACCTTATCTCTCTAAAATAATGTTTAATTTTTATTAACTTTTCTTCCGTCATTTTCTTGTCTGCTTCCAATGGTATCTATCTCCCTTCGTCTATAAATAGCACAGTTACTACAATACATAAGTTTGCATAAATATTAACGAACTGCTTTTTCCCAGCAAATCTAGGTGCACATGACTCCTAAGGCAGATAAATATGGCCAGAATTAATCACTTACTTTATATGTTGATCCAAAGTGAAAGCCTTACCTACCTACCAACTGATTGGGTTCTCTTATAATGGCAAAGAGGATTGGCGGCCAAATGGTCCATAACTTCCGATAACGTCTGGTACAGCTACTTTTTAACAAAGGTAGTATTGTAGTGACAAGTATTACATTTATTTTTCTAATCTCTGAAGGATATGCAAACTCTCTCAAAAAAGATATTTACAATGGAAAGTATGTGAAAAACTCTAATAAACTATTTTACCGAAGTATTATGATATTATCCTGATGGCTTTAGGAAAAAATATCTAAAAATATCTAAAAATATCTATAAAGTCTCTTCATCTCAGGGTTAGTACAACTGTTTCTAAGAAACACATTTCAGAAACTATGTCAAAGAGTAATTAAATTAGGAAATCAAGGAGTGCAAATTAATAATAACGTGACAAAAATGGCATAATCAGTCAAAGAGTTATCATAAGCTGTTCATAGTATCTCTGACATCCTATACCCGGCAGCAATAAATGGCGTGATATACAGGGCAGTCGGAGAGGAAAATTTTACGAATGAATTACATACAACCGCGTGCTGAGGAATTTCGTAGTAATATCTGGGGGCAGGCCGCCGGAGGTGAAGGGGCATCTTTCAGAAGGAATAGAAGAACAACGGATTAGGTGCTCAATAACTCAAAACTCCAAAGGGAAATAAGTAATTGTAAAATTTTAGTCCCGAGGGAAACCAGTCTGGTTCAAGTGTGTGATAAATTTTGAATGCATTTGTGTGAACTGCAGGAACAGAATTCCCTAATAACATAAATTTACAACTATAAACAAAAGAATTATTGGGTATATTATATTCAATTCCTATGCACTTAATACGCATTCATTTCAATATTTTTAGCGGCTCCTATGCATAATATATTTGCTTTATTACTTTCAGTGAATTTCTTTCATTTCCAAAATTCCTTTTAAATGGAAAAAAATATTTTTTAATAATTTGTTTTGAGCAATTCTAAACACATTTAATAATTATATTCTTTTAAAGTTTTTGACAATGATAATTCTAATGATGATAACGAAATCATACAAAAGAAAGGATTAACAATTTTGAAAATCAAAATTTCTAGAATAAATTAATATTAAATATTAATTAAATTAATTTATATTCATCTAAATAAAAATAAAATAAGCTAGGTTCCAGTCATATCAAAAGACATCAAGGAGTAAAAATTTCTCTGACAAGCGAGCAATTAAGTAATAAATCAATATTGGTTAAATTACTTCATTTAGGCGTCGAATGGTACTTAAAGTTCATGTGTCCTAGTGTTAAAGCAGTTTCATTATAATTGTGTGGAAAGCATTAATCATAGGCATCGGAAAATTTTTAAATGAACATTAGGCACTATTTTATTTTGAATATCAGCTCATTCAATGATAAAAATATCATTTTTTGAGAATTTTCCTTTTAAGAATTGAGAGAATTCTGATAACGCGAACTACAACTGAGAATATTTTCAACATAATGGTTGGGTGGGCAATTTGTAGGCACAAGGGATTACATGCAATACCGAATAGGAAGGCCATCGGCATTCACCTTCTACTGTTGAAAGGCTCCTGTAGGCAAACATATTTTAAAGTTTCCGTTGAGGGACGATTTATGGAGTTCACTTCTCTCCACATGCCATCCAAGTAGAGTCATGAGCACCAGAATGAAATCCACCACCTCCTGTCTTCAATCGGAGATCGTGGGAAGGAAGCCAATATTCAATGCCTATTCCATGCTAACTATATGACCCCTTTTGTATGATATTTCATACAATAAAAGACCGTACATACTAATACTTATCCATTTTTTGTAAACTATTTTACTATCGCGACCTGAATTATTCCATTTAACGTTTAATTGGAGGGGAATGATTTGATAATATTAGTTTTTCCTATAAATATTTAAGAAATCAGAGCTTGATAAAGTAAACGAATATTTTTTCTACCGGATGAATGGAATGCGTTGCCATTTTTGAAAGAACAAACAAGTCAGATCTTTTCCCAGCTCACATGAATTCATACCACTAATGGAATCTTGTTGGCAATGGAGATAAATTCCAGCTTGCAATAAAATTATGCATGCTCTATATACTTACGTATATTGCGAGTTAACATCCTCGGTACCCGCAAACGACCATAAAGTTATGATCGGAGTAATTTTTGTTAAGGTCGTCTACGTGTACGGCGGTGTCGATGTCATGGAAGGGAATAAATCATAAATCCCCAAGAATAAAAACGTGGTTTTGGCCAAAGGACGCCCACACGAAGCGCACAAAGGAGCTTATCATAAAATAATATCAAAGGCAGCAATGCATATTGAATCCGGCATCCTCGAGGCGGTCGGGATTAAAATTTCAGCGTCATTTCGGTCCGCACCAGAAAAATTGAAAGTCCTACCATTGTGGAGGGGTTAGGTAGGGGGGGTCGACTCTCCGACCGGAGAGATGAAAAATTGAGTGGAAAAGATAACGTTATAGAAAGCTGAGTTTGGGTTTTCCAAGAGCAAGCGATAAGGGGATAAAGGAAGGACTAAATTAAAGATTAGTGGAGAGGGAGAGATGCCGTGAGGAGAGGGGTGACATTGGGAAAAACACTGTGAAGAATTGAAGAAGTTGGAGACACAGTGGTATGGACCGCGTTTGAGCTGCGACCTCGGGGTTCCTGGCTGCGATTCCGGGGTTCATTTGTGAGGAGTATTAGAAGAAATCAAGGTTCGTGAAATGTGGAGGAAGATGTGGATGGGGGTTGGGAGAGAGAGAGGTGGTGGGGACGCCGACGTCTAGGAATACTCGGCCTCTCTCTCACTCTCTTTCCTCCGCAGCCGAACGCAAAATCCTTTCTCAACATGCCATTTCAATCCTTATTTTGAAAGTTTACGTATTGAAAAACCATAAGCCACATATTATTGCCTGAATAATGCTGAATGTGTACCTATAGCTTTATTAAAAAATAAATTTTATCCAATGTTTTCAAATTGAGTTAATGGTCGCACCACATACAAAGTGCCATTTTAATGCTACCATAATTATAAATACCATCCTTAAGGTCATACCACATGATTATGATCCTATATCTAATAATTGTGACCTAAAATTATTTCGCTGACCGCGATATTGGGGCTTATTTTAGTAGCTACTGCACATGTATTTACTCGATGATTATTAACGAATGAAAGTGAAAATATTCTGGAGAAAATAAATTATTTTATTATAAAAAATATATATCCCTATTTATGTATCAGGATCGTTTTGTCCAAACGTTTATCTGGTGTAGTAAGTACTACATTATGGCATGTGGGTTTCTAATTAGATTTTGTCTAGCCTTATATATATGACGTCTTTTGTGCGTCTAGGTAGATACTGTGAAATTAATGGCGTCCAATCTCACCGAGACGTGTTTTACATCCACTAAGAGAATACGTCATCATTAAAACACTTATTTCTTGCTACACCGCCGTGCACAAGCAGGTGAGCCCACGCGCACGCAGAAATGCAATCGAACACATCGAACTCCTTCAGACTAACTTCTATTCACCGGGGAAATTTTATTTCTTTCATTCCGCTGCCTCTCTTCCAACTCCTCATCACCCCCAGCCTCTTCGTTCGAGCCGAGGAGGGATGTTTTGGAGTTACGTGGGTGGGTGTGGGCGTGAAGGACGGAGGAAGAGGTTAGAGTGGTGTAGGAAGGGTCGACGAGAGTCTGCCATTGGGTGGAGAAATGGAGGGCAGGACCGAAGATTATACGAGCAGAAGAAAAATTTTGTTTTAATAATTTAACCCGGGCCAATGCTTTTCATTCCGTCTTCTTCCCTCCGCGGCTCCTTCCGTTTCAATCCGAGTCTGTTAGCTTTTCCTCTGAAGTCGCGCGCATCTCAGGTACCTCCGATCCGCCGCGTTCTCCAGAAGTACCAGCCGTTCCCCCTTTCACATACTCCTTTTCAAACCGACCATATTTCTTTTCCTATAATTTCATTCCCTCGCCCTTCACGACCCTTTTTCACCTACAAGTACATTTCATTCAACTTTCGTCCAAGGATTCGTTTCGGGGAAAATTAGGGTGAAGAGTTTGCGAAATGCTACGCTGCGTATCTTCGCGTATGTGTGTGCGTGCATGTGTGCACGTGAGTGTGCATTTATGTGTGCCTGCGTGTGCGTTGCGTTGATTCGCGGAATTATTTGAAAAGAAAAGGGCGTGCGCTTGATGAAAGAGTTCAATAAATTCCATTCAGGAAATGAATATTAATACGCTACAACGTGTTTTTCAGTAAACGTTATGGAAATTGGTTATTAAAATTTTAATTTTTAGTTTAAATGAAATAACTAAAGAATGCCAGATGAACTGGCGCAATATTAACACCGGAAGCGTACGTAATGCCTTTCTTTATATTTTTAATTCTGTCCCCCATTTCGTCTAACCGCTTACTGACGTGGAATCCTTCGCACTTCCATGTTCTTAGGTTTTTCTCGCAGACAAGTCCTCTTTCAGACGCCGTCCGTGTTTTTTCTCTTTAGCAAATATTATAGAAGAGAAGGTTTTTGTTCTTTAGTTGTCTTCCCATTTTACTTTACCGCCAATTGGGCCACGTATTGCATTGACTTATACAAAACGTAGGGTATAATAAATACGCGATAAAATGCATACAATTTTAAACGGCTAAATATAGAGAATTGGAATCTTTTCCTACTATTCTACTGCATTTTTACATTTTTTCATACTCCCCACAAAATAAAATGTGAGAATATATTACCTTATTCAAGAATCAGACATGACCGAGATTCGTTATCACTCAATACCTCACAAATAAAATTATTCAAAGAGAACAAATATCTAAGTAACGAAAATACTAACAATCTTTAATGCTTAGCTTATATTAACTGAATCAAAGACTGTCATTTTAGTTGATATATATAACTACTCTGCTCACAAATATTGTTAAGTGTATAAAATTCAAAAGGCGAAGGGATGATACGTACAATTCCCCTTCTTACATCACTATTATGCTTACTATACGGATTTTACTAAGGAATAAATGTTAACATTTGCATTGCTAAAATTGACTCTACAGTAATATTTTCCATGTTAAGACAAAATATAAAATTTAATTGCATTATTATTCCTATTAAAAAATTATTTATTAGTTATTGAATTGGGGGCAACAATGATTGTCAACTTTCCAACGCTCGCAAAGATCAGACATTATTAGATTTTTTCACATTTTAAAATGGACCGCATTTTATGAAAACTTCTCGTGTATAAGATGTGGTTAAAGCCATCATATATGGTATAAAAGAAGGATATCCCTTCTTATTACGCGTTTTAATGAGAGAATATCGGTGAAGCCCTATGTTCTGAAAAATGGACAATCGCGTGTAACCTTACTGATACTGGGTCGTGATAAATTAAAATATTTCTCTAGGGTTATCCTAGGTTGTAGAAAAAAAAAGCAGTTTACACATTTTTCCAATATAAAAACCTTTCTGATAGAGAAGGGGGATTGGGGGGAAGTGTGCATGACGGATCCAAAATTAGACACAGGATATTTCTTTTTAGTGTAAAAGACAATTATATATTTTAAAACAAATTTTCTACTCTCTAATCAGTATTCATTTATTTACCTGAATTAAACTGCTTGGGAAATTTTAATTGAACGTTATCTGGCACGGTGACTATGTAACAATATACAGAGGAGTACAACAGGAGATGTGTGTAACAAGGCGTAGAAGTTATGATACACAAAAAGCTCAAAAATGCAAGAAACGGATATGACTTCAAATCAGCGAGACTATTACAGATAAAACTATGAATACAGAATCAAACATTAAATATAATTTCTTCACATGTGCCAGAAGAGGGAAAATAATCATAAGAGAAAGTGAGTACCGGAGTGCATACGAGGCAAGAAAAAATATTAATTATCATAAGACTAATATTATATAAATTATTAATTATCATATATTTATAACACCAGCCTAGCTATAGCTGAAGATATCAGGTTCAATACTGGTAAAAATACTTCAAACATTGATACTTCGGGGGCGAGAAAATAGGCAATACGCGTCATAAAGAAAAAAGCAGCTATCTATGACTCACAACCCCGAGTCTCCTTCGATCGACGTTCAACTGACTCACGCACTTCGGGGCCGATTTTCAGGTCACGTGGGATGGAGGGATTGGAAGGGGGTGTATTCCGAACATTAGGTAGGGAAGTTACATAGTTGGCTTCAACTGAGTTGCGTCAGCCTACAAAGCTTCAAATCGCCGGAAGCGATTTGACAATTACGACTGCATATCTCATTTTTACTCGGCGCAGCGTAGGGTTCTGCCTTTTTTTGCGCTGCATTTGACTACGGCAGTACTCAATTTTCTTCATACACTGTCCGCTTTGAAGTCGGCTCTTTCCTGGTGAAGGGTCGATGCGAACAGTTCGGTGTGGACAGCTCGGTGCAGAGGACTCAGTGCAGAGGATAGCGAGATGAAAAAGGCGTAGAGAATAGGAATAGATATCTTTGGTTCCAAAAAGGAAGCATTTACATGCGAAAGGAATTAAGAAACGGGAACTGTTGCTCGTGCTGAGGAAGATATCCTAATATGCGGTATGCAACGAAAATGTATTATCTGCTGTATCTTTTTATATTATGGCTTTCACAGCTATCGGATTAAAAGAAACTTTCTCGGGCTCTACTTTGTGAAAATTCATTATTACAGTGATGAAAGACAACTTTGCTTTTCCACATATACACTATTTATTCACTACCAGGTTTTGCTACATAGCGATGATGTTATTATGTAACGAAACCTGGTAGTGAATAAATAGTGTATATGTGGAAAAGCAAAGTTGTCTTTCATCAATGTAGCTATCGGATTGATTTTTTTCATGAAATGTAAGAAGTTTAAGGCACATGATCCATTATTTGGCGTTTTTAGTCTTTAAGTAAATGCCGTAATGCAATTTCCATTAGAAAATTATGTCTTAGTTTTACTGCAGTAAACCAGAGCTCTCTGAATTTGGCTACATGGTTTATCAGAAAAACAGGGACAATGAAAAGTAGGTAATAAAAAAGTAAAGATTTTACGTCGTAATCGCTGAGGAAAGTAAATTTGCAGCAGAGGGTATGAGAATTTTAGAAACTAAGGATGAACATTAAATAGATGGATAATAATAGTGTGTATATATTCGTACATGTATAAGTGGCCTTTTATCCAACGAATATTTCAGTTGATGTCTACCATTGCTAAAATTCAAAAATATATTTTGTCTAGTAATACTTAAAAAAAATTTAGTAATTGATGGCCAACACAATGTTCCTCATTTTGAAAAAAGTTAATGATTTATCGTCACGGTGGTATGCTTATCCATCTAATGATTTTTAAACACTTCTGGATTAAAATAGAAAAATAAAATCTGTGATAAAAGTGATAAAACTTTTGAATTTGCGAAACATAGCTTTGAATTTATTCTTTTTTACCAACCTTTTTTAAGGTTTTTAAGGGCTGACTAAATATTTACACGATCTTGCGCTAAAATTATAATTAAAGACATATGATGATATTGTTAAGGGTATATAATTATAACACCAACAATTTCATAAGGAGCGAGTACCAACGCTTATACTACATATTTCTAAGCAAAAGTGGAAATCAATATATGGTACCGATGATGTTCACAAAGCTTCAGATATATATATATTGGAAAAATATGTCTGAAACCGTTAAAAAAGGGTAAAAGCACCTAAATGTAAACGTAGTAGACATAAATACCCTTGTTGGTTTACTTCTAATAAACTAAAAAAAATAACAAAAAGCTTATCCAACAAAATGCAACCATCATCCAACTTATAAAATGCTTTCTGAAAACCGTTGAATTTTGCATTCACCTGACATTTATGTGCACGAAAATATATCCTATAAAATGAATTAAATTGGATACCCAGGATATTCCACATCTGAAATCATATTGGCAAGGACCTTAAAGATAGGATTCACCAAGATTTTAAATATGCTGTTTGATAAAAGTAGGCTTTAGATATTTTTTGATCTCAAAACACTAAAATACTACCAAATTATGTTTAACTATTAAAACCCCAACTAATTAACTTGATTTTTATGCTCAATTACTCGTACCTATTATTACCTAAAAGTTGGGAATAATAAAGAATTCTGGAGAATAATTCCACAAAAGTTGTTCAGTAGCCAAATTATCTCAACCCTTCTGAAAACACATTATTTAAAAAAATGTCTCTTCTCAGATTTATTATATACCCTAACTCCTTCCTTAGGAAATGTCACTTTGATTCCTTCATGTTATCATTTAATTAACTGGGAATCGGAAAAAAAAATCTGATTCCGTTTTATTCCAAAATTACGGCCACCTTTGGTAATAAGCCTGGTTCCACACGCATTGTTTAATGGAATTGTACGTTCTTGTGTGTCACCTACGAACTACCTCGTATGATCGTTCCCCCTCCTCATCTTCCCTCTCCTTTTCCTTTCACCTCATACCTTTTGGTTCCTCTTTCTCATCATTTATGTGTCCTCATTACTCTCTCTCTCTATCTCTTTATTCTTTGTTGATCCTCTGCAATTCCAACTCCACTTCTCTCCCCCTCCCCTTTTCCCAGGCGTTCAGAAAGTTTCCTTTGGACAGCATATAAAAAAAAAATGATGCCGCCACACGAACACCTTTTGGTGGCACATGGAACGGAGACGGAAACGCAAACGTCTGCTGAACCCAAGTGGTTTATTATTCCGTTGGGAGGAGGGAGGGGGGGAGGGTCACACGTGAAAGGGGGAGGGTGCGGCGGAGAGGGGAGACCGGTGTTACGGAGACACGAGTGGTCGGCGGGTGGAGTAAGTGCCGGGCGAAGAAGAAAAAAACAAGAGGAGGCAAATTGGAATAAGCGCTGTGGCAGGGAGAAGTCGGCTGGGGTCATGCGCGGACCGTCCCCCACCTCGGTCAGGGGGGATCCTTACCACCACCCTGGTTTCTCACTCTGCTAGCTCTTATAACGGTCAAAATCAGCTCCATTCCACAAAGGAAACCTCCGTTCTTTTTAATTCTCATATCGTTACGCCTTCACTCTCATAAATATGTATTTTTGTACAACAATATATATTCCGATAGCCTTGTAATCTCCTGTCTGCTATGCAATGTAACTGGTAAAGAAAAAAACGGATGTTATGTTTTGGTATGGGTATCGCCAAAAATAATTAAGGAGGGTGAAAATAAACCCCTCCATGTGCCTTTGATTTTTATTTACCAATGGTGTCAATAAATCTTCAGTTTGAAATCCTAATTGAATAGCTGCGTAATCCGGAGTCAGTGCACTGGGTTAAAATGAGTTAAACATATACTCAAAGCATGTACTTCAATCAAGCAATGCACATGGATGACGTTTTTCGAAAGCAAGTTTTTCAACAGGTTAATATGCTTTATAATTCCCTGAGTTACATTCGAGACCAATAAAGTAATGTTCGCTACACCCTGAGAAGTAAAAATCACGAATTTTCTTCCTAGATAAAGGCTGTGGTGGTAACGCAACCATGAAAACTGAAATGATATTTCAAACGTCTTAAGTGACCTGGTGAAGGAGTGAATGAACACAAAGCAACAAGCCAAGGCAACATATCGAGAGAAAAACCAAAACATTTAGAAGCAACGAAAAAAAACTCTTGTTCGAAATAATTAGCGAAACAAGGGTAATATCAGTGGATTTCACTTGTATCAAAATAATTGCAATCCCTAGCAATGGAAATTCAATAGAACTTTCTACTTATAGAACGATTTCCATTCGGTCAAAAAAGGCAACAAATTCTAATGGGCATGGAAAGCACACTGAAAGGAAAAATTAAAAAAAAACTTTATGAAGATCATCTCCTTGGATTTAGGAGAGGATGAGAAACCAGAGAGGCGTTTCAGCGTTAATACAGATTTTGGAGAGAAAAAAATCTGTCCATTATACTTAGAAAAAGTTGAATTTGCACTACTATTTCGAAAATTGATAAAAACTGGACTTGATAAGTTGCATATAAGAATTCCCAAAAAGAGAGATAATCGAAGTTGATATATATATATATATATATA
>LYUA01004988.1:8834-23060 GCA_002093875.1 Calopteryx splendens | reverse complement strand
ACTCCCATCCCTCCCTCGATCTCTCCACCTCCAACAGCATCTTCTCCGCGCGCATCAGAGCTTTCTTCAGCACTTAATGCTCCATGAATGTTTTGTTCTAAGCATGCTTTTGTGTATCTAAGTTAACCTTAGTTTTTTTTGTATTTTTAAAAATATTTTCTTACTTCGTTGTTAATTTTTAACCCTATTTATTTTTTATACATATTCAATGTAAAAGGTCTTTCTTAGCTGCTATTTTTGAATATTCTCGAAAGTAAATATAATGGCTATAGCCATTTCCTAGTGCAGTTTTTACGAGGGTTATTAAGTAAACAGTTCTACCTGTTTCGAAATTAAACCTACGCAAATTATCTTCAGGGGATTTTTTTCTCTTTTTTGTAACACATGCTATATACATTTTCTCATTTTTCCACACCATGACAGCCATAGTTTTTAGTTGGAAACTGGCAGTGTTTTCTGGATGGCCCTCGTGTTTGAAGTGGAGTTATTTCGTAAAAACAATGTGATTTTACTGAAGGGAGACCAACCCATGTACCTTGAAATGAAACGCAGTCATATTATGCTTGTTTTGTATTATGATGCCACGAAAATAAAACTAACAAAACAACCTTGTACATTTTATCCACAAAGGTATTTTGGACTACTACTAAGGCGACACTAAGATATTTTGGAAGAATTGGAAGTTTTATGTAAACTAAGCACGCCATGTGTATCCGTCCGTAATGATGCAACCGTTATTAAGCTTTCACCTTCAATGTCTCTACTTGTCCCTCCTCCACCATTCCCAGTCCCTCTCACCCCCACCAACCCGTAATTACCATTTTGAATCCAGTTATGTACTCTCTTTTCTCCCCGTCTCTTAGATCCGGTCGACATTTGATAAAATTCTGTTTGGGAATTACAAAAGTTTGTAACCCTACCATTGTTTGAGAAATCGACGTAAATTTTCTGGATTTTCTTAATTGTTAAGTAATTTTTAGTCCTTTAATGGAATCAAGTTTTAAGTTTCGCAATACTTATATTTTCGGAAACCGTGCTGAATTTTCATCAATAAGTACTTACTGGACATCGAGATGGTTCGTTATCCAAATGACAATTATATGTTCCAATACGCCACAGGAAAAGGATAGGAGATAGGTCTGACACTCATATCCTCCCTATCGACGTTTTAAAATATAGGTTTTATGTTAGCTAGTTTTTAGTCATTTGGTACCATGTGATCTGTTAGGGACTTATTCAAATTAATATCCAGATACGGTGCTGATTCCTTCGCGAGTCATTTGGAGCAAGCGAGCAGGTGTTTCACCTGGTCCGGGTGGTTTATTAGGGCTAATGGTTCTAAGTTGTTTTATTCTGCTGTATGAAATTTGAGTAGTGGTAATTGGTTGGATGGACTTATTGGGTTGGCTATCGAAGAGATTCTACGAGCAACTTTTGAAGACAGTTTGAATAAAAGGATTCAATAAATTGTTCTTTTCTAAACTGCTAGCTAGTTTTCGCCTATATCGTTTTTTACCGAGTTTACTTAGGACTTATTTCTCTGGATTTCCCTTACATATTGCCAAAGCGCTTTTGGATTCTTGTCTACGTCTTCTACTAATTTTTTTACTTTCAAAGTCACTTAGCGCTTTCCGAAAGGGTTTCATGGCAGTTGACCTAGATTTCTTAAGGTCATGAATAATCTCATTAAGCTCATCGTTGGGGATATAATTTCGAATATTTTTATTCTTGCCTTTCGGATCTTAAGGTTCTTCTAACTTCCACTTAGTACCACCAGTTCTATGTAATCTTTTATAAATTTACTTCGTATGAAGTGGCCGGCAGCTGATCGCGTGATCTCAAGGAAACTATTCCACGTATTCTCAGTATATCTTCGTTTGCTAACTTCCTTGAAATTGAGGAATGACTGCTGTAATTCGCGTGTGAAACCAAACTAATCTCTTTTCTTGTTCAAGTAAATCTTTGGCTTTTGTTTCTCATTCCATGCTGCACTAAGGGAAAATTTAGCATTTACTACTCTGCGATCACTAATGCCTTTAACTGTCTCTATATTTAGGACCTTTTCGGGTACATTTTTCGCTAGTAAATCAAAAATATAAATGCTCATAGTTGTGGAAGTGCCTATTTGATAGAAGGTGTTAAACATAAGGTATGTGAGAGTGACTCGCCGATATCTTTGCTTTTACCGCCAGTTCTAAAGGTATAATTACTGCAATCAATGAAGTGCAGATTGGAATCGCCTCCGATTATTAAACTGCTTTCTTTGTTTTGAGTTCAATATTTTTACCTGCTTATCTAGTTCTAATGTTGATTTAACACCTAGGTGGTGATTTAACACCTAATAATCTGGTGGTCTAACAATTGCGCGTGCACAGATTGTTTTTGAGTGAGGAGTTTTGATTTAGCATCAAACACTTTGTAAACAGTTTCCCAAAATTAACTCTGGTCTCCTGGCAACCGAGGTCTTTACGGCAATAAACTCGCCACCCCAAATTATATTAATTCTATCACTTCTGGAAACTAAGATTTTGGGATAATTTCGCCGTCTGCTTTTTCAAGCGATAACCAATTTTCGATGCCAGTATTTATATCTACATTTGTCCTTTGGATAAGACGGTGAAAATCGGCCATTTTATACTTTAAACTTCGGCATGTAACTACAATTAAAGAGAGAATTTCCTCGGCGTAAGAATTTCTGGTAGGATTACCTGGGTGCTTTTTCTTACCGTTCACCAATCCTCTATCGTTTCATCTAATCGGCTATTATTCTCGTACATTAATCTTTTATGCAACTCAATATTTCTGAAACTTAATTCCTTTAAAGAAAAACTTTATTTTGGCAGTGAGGAAAATAAATACTCACTAATTAACATACACATTGGTCTACAAATTGGTCATACGGTCTACAATATCTGATAATCTTACCCTAGGCTAAACTCCTAGCCGCCTCAGGCGTATTATGATCACCAGAGCTGTTCAGAGGGTTCCTAGACAATTTGATTACCGGCTGAAGGACAACGGAGGAGGCTCAACAACCCTGTAGAATTATGGAAAACTCTGATTTTTTTACTGCTATGATTACATCATGTGTCTAATTGTATTTATTACTAACTGGGAATCTCCCAACATATTACCCTTCAAGGGCGTTCTGGAACGGTTGAGCTTTGTTTCACGGCATGAGGTACAAAGGGAAATCTTTTATTACATCACTAGAAACATTATTTCTGTTGGCATTATATGGTTAAAGAAAGGATAATCCGAATAGAATCGATATAACTTCAACTAAGTTTAGATTCTGAATACGAAGTCACAATTTGTTATTTTACGGGAGACGAATCAACAACAGGTTTTCCGTCAACGACTGATGTGGGATAAACCGACGCCAAGATACAGACCGCTGCACATATTGGTTGAGGAATTGTTTGGTTTTCACTAAATGCGGACTTACATTTGAAATATTTAACGGGATATATGGAAGCCAATTCCGACACAAAAATCGTAAATGGTTTATAATAGAGGGTTGGATAGATAGTATATTTGTATGCTCCCGAGCATTTAAACGTTTCCATCAAATTAAAATGAAAGAAGTGCCAACAAAATCGCTGGATTGAGGAGAGTTAAAAATTTGAAATCGATTTGGATCCGATCCAGTTGGTCGGAATTTTATGTCTCCCAATTACTCTGCGTGAAGCGCTGAGCGCAGAGTCGTGCGTGGGTTGTACGTATTCAATGATGTGGGCGTTCGATATAATTGAAAAAAAATATTTGGTCAGGTCGCAGCAGCCCCATCAAATTTTAATGTGGTTATTCTTTTTTAATAACTGTGGTTCTTTGGTTAAGCCTCTCTCTTAGATTATAAAATGTTGGTGTAATTGAGAGAATTAAATGCTTCTCTTCCTCTGAAAGTTAATTTAAATCTGTGAGCATTTGAAATCGTGCGGTTTTAATTATGCCATTATTAGTTTAGGTATTATATCATTTGGATTATAAACATTCTGGAAGAAAGGAAAAATCGGTGTAGTTTTACCCAGTAAAATATGTTGTAATTAATAACCTACGATATGTAAAATACCTACTGCGACCGCTTAAGTTGATCCAATGCTGGGATTAGTGCGTGCCTGCCGCATGGGGAATTTTACATGTGCCGAATTTGTGTATGCATAACCAAAATTTTTTCCATCACCGTAGTTAACCCGAAGGGTGGTTCGGTAGGTGAGGGTAGGGCTCACGCAGTACTAAGCCCAACGGCGTGTGAAACTCGCACAGGGTAGGGTGGCCAATATTATTTTGTAATTAAAAATTAGGGTGCATACAATTATTATATGTAATTCCAATCTGGTTTATTATTATATCATCAAGTGTAGAAAGTGAATTGATGAATGAATATCCGTCAGCAGTTATTCTGAAAAGAGGCATCCGTTGAAAGCCAACCTCCGGATCCCTACTCTGATGTGAGAATGTAACTCGCTGTTGGACTTGGCATTGGGTGGGCTCTACGCTCACCTATCAAATCAACCTTCGGGTTGATTACTGTGGTCCATAAGCGTATCCTTATCCGTTGAATGCTCTCGAGGTGCCTTTAGGGATTCTATGTAAATTACTGGTGATCATTAGGGACCTTAAAGAATCGTTATCATATATACCGAGGGAAGGGTCGCTAATTGTCTAATATTCTTTGTTTTGTAGAAGCTAATCCCACCGAAAACTTACGCAGAATTTATTTAGTCCCCTTCTGCCACTCAGGTTACATTATAAAGTTACTTTCATAAAGTTAATAAGATACTCGGTGGCTCTTGTTTTATAGTTTAATTTTGAACTAATTTACTGAGGATTCCAATATAGCTTCTCTTACATTGTAGGTATGCCTTCAAATAATGAGTCTTTTTATAATTAGCTTTTGAAAGCGGAGTGTTCTCGGAAAATTTGGGTAAGAGGTCTCGAGGCATGCGTCGAGATGTTTTTGAGGCCTCACTTGGCTAAATGCGATGGATTAATTAAGGAAATAATTTCGCCCCAGGGCTTTAACCGAGTTGGTGAAATATGTTTCATTTGCGAATAAAATTTTGTTCCTGATCGTCCCTCGCTTCTCACTTCTCGGGACGCTAGGGTGGATATGCACACACTAGTTGCGAACAAAAAAAAGTTAAAGATTGCGTCTCCAATTAAAGTTCCCTTCTTGGAAAAACCGTCTCCGTCAGCGGCTCCTCTCTTGATCGCTTCCCCTTTCCTCCCTCCCACCCCTCAAGCAAGACTTCTCCCATACCCTCGCCTCCCTCCCTCCCCCCACCTCTCCGCCGTTTATCTTATGGGCAAACCCTTCGCATTTTTCTGTCTCTCGCACACCCTTTGGCATCGCCAGGATACCGAAATGCCACCGCCACCGAACGGGGCATCGATCGCGTCTTTGGATACGAAAGGGATGCGAAGGCCTGTAGCATGGCGAGGGAGGAGGATTGAAAGGGGGGGGGGAGTTTGAGGATGCGATGTAGTGTGATGGGTTGGGAGGGGTGGATGAGGGGCGGGCGTGGGTGGTCGGAGAATGGAATGAAGGAGCGAAAGAGGGCGCATAAGGGTGGAAAGTTGGAAAGGCTTTTGGACGGGTTGAGTGGACAAAACTGGCGAGAGGTTGCAGCGTTTAAAATCTGTTCTGATGCTCCGACGTTACTTTTCCCGAACACATTAATCCCGTGAGTCTTTAGGCGGATTATCAAATTTATGATTCCTAGAAAAGCATGCTTTAGCATTTAAGTTACACTTTTATCGTCGAAGGAACTCATCGAGCGATGAATTATTATTTTTATTATTATCAATCATGTTCTAGTATCCCATTCTCTTGAGAGCATCCACTTTTAGATTGCATTATTTGCTCAATCTTATGATAATTTTCGGGGTTAGCTCTAATTGTTAACATGAAAGATCCTGTATGTACGCACTTGACTCCTTTAGTTTCAGCTACGGGTGATTTTACTATAGAAAATGAATTAAAAAGTCATATGGAAAAGACCCAACGTTTAGTTTTGACAGCGGATTCCCATTGCCATTTTCAACAAAGTATTTTCCGTTACTACTTTTAAAGCCATATGCTTTCATGCGTTACGAATATAATTGGCATGCCTCTTAATTTTTCCAGCAGACGGATTGAGTTGATTATCGATTGAATTTCCTTTGCATTATTTTCTTTTGAAAATGCATGCCAGAAGAAATAAATTATAAGTACAGATTTTTTACTAAGTCTCCTCTGGTAGAATTTATTCAATGACCCAGTGATTTATCTTCTTTGCGGGAGCTCTATGAGTCTTGTGTTTTAATCCTTATCATGAAGAATGTTAGAAATAATTTACAGATTTAACAAATGAATTTTTCTATGTCTAGTCACCACGTAGTCAGATTACGGAGGCCAAAGATGACCATCATGTGGTGTTATTCTTGTCCAGATTTTCTATTTGACTAAACTGATACTTCTTTTTTTTCAAGTAAAGAGTAATAAGTTTTTTTTGTGTTCGTTAGGGATTTATTAACTTTGGGATACTTTAAACGAGAATATGACAAGGCCATGATAATAATACAATAGCAATAATTTTCCATTAAATCCTCTGTGCGAGTAGGTATATGAATATGCCCTAAATTCCCGCAAATATCCGTATAGTTTACAGTTAAAGCCAAACATAAATTCCAATTATTTATTATGCCACGTTACTTTGGATAAGAGAAATTAGGGAGTTCAGGGAATATGTTGAATAAAAACACATTGGAAAAGATTTGATATTGCATTAAGTGAGGATGAAAAAATCCTTCAAATGTCGCCTACCAGGTGAGTTAATTGTATAAAATTCTGCTGTGGGTGAACGAAATTTTGACAAGAAAGTATAGCCTTACAGAAAATGTTATGCTTCAAGTTAATGGATCAATATAGGGGTCTGATTCATTCATGGTCCACTTTAAATGAAGATGGTTATTATTAGTTAGATTTTCGCCAGGTAAATGATCATGAAATATTCCACATATAGTTGCTAAGCCATGTCTATGCTGCTGAGGTCACTTCTCGTCTCATCATCGTCGTAAAATTTCAACGTGTAGTTGTAGAACATTCATTCCCTAGATGAAATGTGAGCATCATAGAATTTTAAAGAGTTTTCAGTTCCAATTTTGCTGGAGGGAATGATTTTTTTGTCCTGTTTATTAATATTTCATTTAAATTAGCAGTACAGTTACAAACAGCACCTGCCACATGCTAATACTTTACTATATGCTGAATTAGATTAATAAATGATTGTTTCATTAATTCGAGTTCAGTGTTGTGAATATGTACATTACCTGGCGGAACCCAAGGTTTCCGAGAATATGAATACTTTTCCCAAACCAGTAGCGCTATGAACTTCTGCTGCTAGATGCTACTTGGTGTGAAATTAAGCTGTCGGTCTTTGCCTTTTGACACATCCATTAGTGCACTTGTTTCTTAGTGTTATTGTTTTCTTAACACAGTGTTCTTTTCTGTCAATGAATTCTGTGAAATAGCTGATGTGAAGGATTTAATTTTATCTGCATTCAACTTTTGTTTCAAGCTCAAAAAAACTACCGCTGAATCCCACCAAATGCTAAAGGAGGTTTTTGTTGAGCATGCTCTATGGTTTTCGCTCGATTTTTCTCGCCAGTGTAAACGCACCTTTAAGCCAAGTTGAGTGGTTTAAGTAGTTAAAAGAAGGCTGGGAATCTGCGGAAGATGACAAACATTTGGGTCGACCGTCATCTTGCACAGCTCTAGAAACGATTGTGAAAGTGATCCATGGAAACCAAAGGCAGACGATCCATGACGTTTGTAATAGGGTTGGACTTTCACACAGGACAGGACACGATGCCTTAAAGCAGGTGTACTGAAAATGTAATTAATTGCAGCGAAGTTAGTCCCGAAGCCATCGGGTTATGATGTGCACTGAGCTGCAAGCAACAGTTCGAGATGACCCATACTTCCTGTCCAGAGTCACAACTGCCAATGGTCATAGGTATTCGGTTATGGCCCTGAAACACAGCAGCAATATTCACAGCGGAAAGAATTTCGGAATTCGCAGGCAGAGTAGAACATGGTGTAACGAAAATTGCATAAACCAAGAAACACACTCACAAAGATGCCGTTTGACAGAATGGCAGCTGAAATACACAGCAAGTTGCAGCTATTAACACACACTGCTGCTGGTTTGAGTGGACTATGAAAATTTGGAATGTTTAATAGCACCTAGTATACAATGTTTTCTGTCCACCGGGCTAATTTAATCATTTCATTAATTTAACGAAAGAACATTATGAAACTAGAGAATGTACCTCGAAAACAGATGAACAGAATGTTACATTAATATGTGTGCCTCCGCTTGTGAAAAATAATCCGAAGCCTTGGCTTATGTGTGATCACCGAATCAATATTCCAGTTTTCATAAGCGTCGGCACGCTAAAGATTGCATTGCAGGTATTGCTAAATTTTAAATTTCTTCAATGTGTGCGTGGCGCAATTTTTTAGAATAGGCATGCAATTTGAGTTTTAGTTTGATTCCAGAAGGGATTATTTGAGCAATTATCCGTTTTAAATGGTCTCGGGAAACTATTTATGAATGTAGTTCTGAATGGGAAAATATGTTTGCACATACTTGGCAATATTTTTAAGAAAAAAACAGGTTTTTCCATCCCTTCCGTTAGAAGAGTCTTAAAACCTTTTCGCCCCAGTTTCCTTGAAATTCATTTTCTTTTTTGATTCTTTTGCTCATTACCTTTTCAGTTCGTTGACCTTAAGCGTCTGCTCTGCTGTGCACTAGATTACCTTTAATAGGCATTTATGGCTCATTTTTGCTGAACCTTACCGAATTTCGTTTTTTAACTGCCGTAGGACTTTGCTATTTTACCGGTTTCTCGGTGCTATTCTTCGTGAGTTTAATGCCTTACTTTATAGGGCCTTGCTCAGTAGACAGGGTTGAGCCGTAAAAGAAACAACGCGCACAATATCACAGACTAGGTGTTTATTCTATATTTTTGTGTTTTTGATTAAATAAAACTAAACCAGGAGTTTCGTCCATTTCTATGGGACACGCTTGGATTTCTAAGTAGTTTACCTTTGCTTCTTATTTAATTCTTGAAATGGGTAATAATATGAATATTTTATAACTTCTAATATTTCTTCAAAAATCTCCGTGTCAAACTCTATACCTCTTCCAAGATCGAGAAAGGAATGGTATATCCACAAATTACTACTGTAGTAGAGTATATTTATGTGGAAATACAAAGTTGAAGTTATAATTTTTTTGTTTACTATGGAGTAATTCCACAAAGTAACAACCCAATACCATTAACCTAATCTATTGTAATTTCCTTACTGTAAATTGGATTTAGTTGAGTCAATGTTTCATTTAAGCTCATAGAAAAATTTAGAGTAGAAAATCTTAGAAAAAAGAAATAGAAAAAATGGCCTGACCTCTGACCACACCTGATTCGCCACACAATTCTTCCATCTGCATTGGCAGCACAGGCTATCTCAAAAGAAAGATTTTCCTCAATTAGATGGCCACAAACTAATCGAAAAATCGAATTTAGCCTTTCGAACGCTAAAAAAAATATTTTTAACGAAGCAAGCCCATGTAGTTCTTGAGTAGTAAGATTACAAAAGCATGGCTGACTGGCGATTGGTGGTTTTACAATTTAAAGAAATTCACCCACAGCTAATTGCAAAGGATTGTAAGATGCATACTCTTGGTCAAGCACGGGTGCAATTCTAGTAAAGTTAGAGGCATAGGTATATTATATTTGTTCTCTCAAAACACTTCCACGCTTACACACACACTACAGCTGTTCTTCCAAGTGTTATCTGTATTCATATTGAAAATATTAGTTCGAGGAGTTTGGAATGTATTAAGATAGCTTGTACCATTCTCTCTTTTCAGAATTGGCTATCGATTGGCCGTATGTGGTCAATTTATGACCATTGACCTCTGACGCTTTTTGCACTCAAGTTCTACTAAGTTTTCCACTCATCTCCCTACACGTTCTCTCGGGAGGAAGTGTATATTTACCTCTTTCTGTCGTACCCAATTTTTTCTCCTGTTATCTACCACTTGTAATTGAACTACCTGCCTGCCTAGTCCCGTTCCGTAGTCTCTATCATCATGTCTACTTTACTACTTCCTTGCTCTAGAGTCTAACGTTTCTCCTGGGCCCTCCCTACTCTTCTCCCTAAAATTGCGCCTTCGGTTCAATTGGCGGAAGTTGTATTTCTCTAGCCAACAAGTTTTTTTCGCTTAAAACTTGAAAGGGCTGTTTTTCTCATGTCGGAGCAGAGCACCTTAGTTGGTGGGGTTGTGAGTTCCTATCCTATTCTTCCTTCCAGTCCTTCGCCGTCATATTAAGTCCTTCGCTGCTCTCATTCCTGATCCCTTTAACGTCATAGACTGTTTAACTCCACCCCTTTATAGAGGGTTCAACTGCCCCTCCTGTCCCTGCCCTACACGTACACATAAAAAAAGGAGTTTTTAAACATTATTAAAAAATCGATTTTCTCCAGTCTCGCACTTTAAGTTATCTTTTTTTAAAAATCTTGATTTTTGATACCGAGTGTCATTTGACTGAATTGTCAAAACCCTCTCTGCGGTAAAGGGTTATGTGGCCATATATATTGCGCCTCTGTTGTAGATTTCCTTTAATTGAGATTTTGCATCGTGATGTTGGAAGGGAAGAACGACGGAAAGAAATTTGAAAATCTATTCTTTATCTTCATTACCTATCTCATGTCCTCTCACTGTTTCAATATCTGACTTTATTACAGCTTCCAGTGCTTACTGAAAGATAATTAGGAAGACACCATACTTTATAGTTCTACGTACCAGAAAAATGTGCTGAAATGCTCAAGGCAGTGCTAAAGTGCTGATAAACAGCTAATCATCGTAATGATCTAAGGATATTATTCCATTGGTGATATTTGATGATAAATGCATTTGTTTTAATTTAAATAAAAATGTATTTAACATTTAGTATTGGAAATGACTTTGCCCCTTGCGTCCGGTGCCAACCAATTCATTTTGGCCAGTTCAACTGTTAATGCCTTAGGTCAATTTTGTTGAATTGAATTAAGCAATTTGTATTACTTTTTATTCCTAATGGAGCTACTTTTGTTTCTGTTAGAACATTACGTATTATAGGGTTAGCTAATTTATTCTGAGGAAATATGAATTTATACTACACGAGTTGAGTTGAGTTGGCTTTATTGGCGCATCAACAGCATTGGTTATTAGCGCTACTACACGAAATGCAAGCATTAATACATGTAGGTGGAAAATTTGGAGACACACACATTAATTATTCATAAGAGTTATTAAATATTATAGGAAATATTTTAATGAAATTTTCACTATAGTCTTTTAAAACTATTGTTATTAAATAAAAATTATTAAATTATTCCAAAAATGAAATCATTACCTACATGATTTTAGGCTGCATTCCTGGTGGAAAAAATAGTAGTATACCTATACCTATTTGGTTTAATACTTCTGTAATAATGTTACTTAAAAATGTAATGCTGCAAGTATATTTTTTGTGATAAATAATGCGTACATTTCGTGGTATTCGTAAAATATTTTTGCTTAAGTAATGAACCAATAACAGAAATTAGGAAGTTATCTACATTTTTTATGTCGTGTATTGCGGTGATTATAAGAGTAGTAGTATTTATACTCTGTGGCCATTAAAAACCTGCTATCACTGGAAGAGTACTGTAAAAAGGTAATCCAAATAGGTTTGAAGGTGAATAAATGATGGTTGATGTTAAAGATTGTTCAACCTATTAAATTCTCTTTTTGATGCGCGATCTCTTATTTGGGAAGGATTGATAATCATCATCTTGTTAACTGTTCCAATCTGTTATTGCACTTTTAATAAAGGAAAACCCTACGTTCATTTCGCAAGGATTGATTTCAACTTATTCCTATGGTCGTTATTTTGTATTAAAATTGGGTCCAGTCAAACCCTTTGCGTATATCCCCACCGGTGGCCGAGTCCTTCTGTATCTTTCTAAAAAAATGTGTTTTATTTTGTTACTCGTATATTTGTTTAAGACGCAATCACACTAAATTCCTATTATTTGACGGAATTTATAATTTAATTTGCAATTACAGTACAATATTTCGGTTTCAATACACATGCATAATAGTTTTGACCTTCGCTTTACAATTTTTCTCTGGTGGAAATCTCGAGAAAGTATTTTAAATATTTCATGCCTGTTAACGAAATTTCACGAAACGTAGTCATCTACCTTGAATGCACATTGAAATATTTATGACGATTTTGTATAACAATAACCTACTTTAGTTTCACTGGCGTTGCTCCCCCCACAAAGCCTCGTTCATCATTTTTAATAATTATAATTACTTTTTATCCAGTCCACGTGCTTGCATGTCTTAACAAAGTTTTATTTTGTGGGGTAGTGAAGTTTTTGGTGCGGGGCTAGAAGGTGTGGGCTGAAGGAGATGCTGTTGTTCTTTCTAAGGGAATATCACCAAAGTATGTGTGTGGGTGAGTGTATGGGGCCCACCAAAAAAACTATTTAATTCGGTTTTTAATGCGTATTTATTCGCCTCTTCTATGAAATTCACTTCATATCAGGCAATTTTAGATGGTATACTACGTTAGAACTATATTTTTCAACTTTTCTCTCGTCATAATTATTCGTGATAGTAAGGCATCTAACTACTCTTATTAAAATTTATTAAAAAAACGAAATTGTGAATGCCTTTATTTCACATTCCAAAGGACTAGAAGGATAGGTCTTCAGAATAAAATTGGTGAAGAGGAGACGTATAAATTTATTATGTTATAATGTAAAGTAATTGTATTAGAATTTCATATAAGGAAAGTTAAATTTTCATCCAGAATAATTCTCTCTGCTTGTGCGAAAGAAGCATTTCCAATATAGATTTTGGTGAAATAATATCCATTGAAATTGTCCTCTATCCAGTTTCAGCTGTTCAAAATTTTTCCATTTTTTGCAATTTCCTTAGTTACCGTAAAATTGAACCTAACATGGCGAAATCACATAGACAATATATTTCGCCAGCTTGAAAGACATTTGAATTTCGAAATGCATACTGGGTGGATACAATGATGAAATTTAAAGGAGGCAATGCCTCTAGTAAGGGTTTGACTGAATAAGTTTAATAAAAATGTTTAAAGATTAATACCTAAACAGCTAAAGTTGTGTGCGAAAGCTTCCTTGAAATTTTTCTGAGGCTGGCCTTTAAGCTGCCTAAGATTCATTTTTAACCTAGATTGAGTTTTTTGAATTTCATCATAGATTTTCTGCTTACAAATATCTGTTCCTTGGATTTTAATCAAATGAAATCTTTTACACATCGCAAGTTTGGCTTACTAGGTGTTGAGGCTGTTAATAGGAGGTCTTCTTGTTTTTTCACCTAACATTTCCGATGTGTTACCAAAATCTAGTCACAAAAGACAGAGTTTAGATTTTGGAAATGTGAACCTTATCGCCGCTGAAACTGTAAGTAGGTACGAACTCGTTTGCTATAAATATTGATTTTTCAATCTCTTTCAGTGTTCATTCTAGCTTCTAAGCTTCTGGGTTACTTTCTGCTGTCAAATAGACTCCGTGGTATGGCAAATTGTGGGATATAATGTGCTCGTTTATGTGTGAAAATTGGTTACCAAAACTTGTTTTAATCATTTGAATCAGGTTATTGAATTTCCCCCAGCTCTTGAATTAACAGTTTTATATCAGCAATAAACCTCTTGCAAGCAAATAATTTTTGCGCTGGTCATTTATAGTTAACTCTAAATTCATCTAATTGTTTTTGGTGAATATTTCCGATATTTAAAGAGTAAATTAGCCATTATTTATTGGTTAGAATTATGACGGTTAAATTGAATTCAAAATATAAATAATTGATTGTGTTGCACGGTATAGGTGTAGCGAAATTAAATATTTAAATATTAAGTTATTCATGATGAGAAAAGTGTAATTCAAACTGCCTAGGTAATTATTTAATATCTTCATATTAGATGAAGAAATTAGATTAGTTTATTAGCAGTGACATTCTCCGAGAGTGAGCCTATTTAAGTACTATGTTCCCCTCTATTGTTGTAATGAACCATACCGTTTTAACTTCGCTAGAAAACGAAGGTTATGAGATTCTCAAGACATAGGAAACCAAAGATAAGCATTAAAGTGGGTGGACATAAACTTGA
>LYUA01004981.1:61947-74243 GCA_002093875.1 Calopteryx splendens | reverse complement strand
ATCTTAATAAAATTAATACACCGACTGACTGCTGAAAGAGTCCTCCGAAGAATGAATGAAGGTAAAAGTCTATGGAAGGAACTGAAAATAAGAGAGAAAACTATCTTATCATATCTTGAGGCCAAATTTTTATTAAGACCATAAGAGAGTCAGTCAAAAAACCGAAATCAAGGCCAAGTTACGAATTGCGAAAATTAGATGAATCAGGAGCAATGAAGATACTGATAGGACTTTCAAACTTAAAGGAGCTTAAAGGATTTACAAACAAACTACCTATCTGAAAGAAAATCATGATGACGATTGCAAGGTTAGTCTCAGAAATCTATCTATCGAATTTTCCAACAGAAAAGTAATATAAGTTGTCTAATCCTTGTAAAATAGTGGATGGAGAAAATTAGCACGATTTCGAAAAGGTTAAGTCCAATAGTTAGCATTCATAAGAATATATTTATAACTACATGTAAACACATTTTATAAAATCATAACTGACGTAGCAACTCGGATTGAAACACACAGTTTTTATTCTCGTAGAAATACAATTGTAACTCCGCATGAAATCAGTAAAAATTTAAACAGCATTTGGTATGCGAAATGTTTAGTGTACTTTGGAGGAGGAACACATTTTTTTATGTTTCAATTCATAGAGAATCGATTCCATTAAGTTTCTGAGGAAATAAAGAATATAATTATATACTTAACTACATTGGAATGGGGAATTGATTTTCAAAATATTTCTTACCCGAATTCGAGTAAGGGTTTGCGGAAAATAGTTTTACCGTATTAGAAGAAACTTTTGTATCTTCAATTGGAAGACTTTCCTCCTAGTGGAGACAATATGTTACAAAAAACAAAATAAGTAAAACTTCCGTGGAAGCGTCACCATTTCCTCCATGGTATAACTCTTGATTAATGAGAATTTATCTTGATAACCACGATCCATGGAATCCTACTGCCATTTTCAACATTTTTTCATACTAGTCCAGATGTTCTTTTATTTGATTGATCCAGTTTTTCTTTCTGCACTATAAAATAATAGTTATGCAGTATGCACTATTAATGAACGATTAAAAAATGAAAAACCACGAGAAGCAGTAAAAACTTGAACCAACAGCGTACGATGTCACTCAGCAAAACCCTTGAAAACATCATTGCCTGGTTCCAATTAGGTAACGAGTGATTTTTAATGAAAAAAAATAGTTTCCATAACAGATATTTAAGTATCACAGTGATCCGTTCGATACACAGAGTTTGAAGATGTCACTATTTGTCAGCCTTTGCAGTTTTCTGTTGTGTTTGGTTCCCCCCCCCCCTTTGAGGAATCTTNGGTCCCCCCCCCCCCTTTGAGGAATCTTTTCTCCTGGCTGCGCGGTACACCCAATCATGGCGGCCTCTCCTCCGAATTCCGGTGCTCCCCTGTTTTCTCTCCCTTCTAATCCCGCAACCCATCCTCCGATCCACGTCCATGTCTTTCTTCGCTAATTCCCCATTCCATTCTTTCACTTCTGCTACATTTCCTCCTCCTCCCTACTCCCCATACAGTCCACAAATATTCAAGGCAATCATTCCTTCATCAATTCCATTCCGGCTCAGCTATACCCTCCCCATTCCACTTCTCCCCGACCTGCTTTTTTGAACCTCCCCGATGCCTCAGCAATCATTCACCCATTATTCGTTCCCAATTAACGAAAAAAAAACGCCCGTGCCTAAAAAAAAAGGTCTTTATGAGTGCCCTTTCCAGCATGCCGTCCTCGGCAGCGGTTGAGTGAAGGACAAGGGAATATGCATGCGACTGAGGAGGGGAAAAAAGTGGCAACCTCCCGTTTCCTGGGAAAGGGGATTTCTAGGAAAATCGTATCAAGGGCGAAGACTGGGATGCCTACGGTCTTGACGTGACATTGACAATCCACCCGGGTTTTCCAAAGGTGATTATGGGCCAATTCGTATCATGTCTTCACTCCAAGTTCCCTGCAAACGAACTTACGACTATCCTAAAATTCAATAATGTGGATGCGGACTTTCGTACGAAATGGAAGTGACGCTGGGTGGTCAGATGTCTCTCTCTATCCAATGTGTATGTAATTATGCTTTTTTAATAATCCTATGTAATGAGTTTCTCCATTCTTTTACATAGGCTTTTATAAAGTGCACACATGCACTTAATTTACAAAGAGTGTAGTCATACACATAATCAAAAATTTAATAATGTTATTGTTAAAAATTTTTAGCTTATTTACTTTATTAAATTTAAGCTTTTCTGCAAGTAATACTTTCCTTAACAAACAAAACTTAAAAAAAATAACTTTTTATCACTTTCCCAGAATTAAATTTCATTATATAGGTAAATACGGTGGACAAGGAAAGCAAAAAGCGAAATCCCCTGACTTTTACAAGACTGACCAAAATTTTCTTAACGATGCCTGCTACGGGAGATGTATGCTCAAAAAGCCTAATCATCACGGAACATTGTCAGAATAAAATAATAAGCGTCTAATGGGATACAAGGAGAGCTTAAAATAATTAATGGATTTTATTTCACTTCATTCAAAAACGTTTAAATTGAAATTATATCTTCATGGTTAAGGAAACTAAAGATGTCAAAGAAAGGCACGAAGTGACATAACTGATTCGCCCTTCACTTACAGGAAATTACAAAATTCGGTCCCTGAGATGAAGGAGGTTGTCAACCCCAGAGATCAACTTAGGGCGACCTTTTTAGTTCTTTCTTAAATAGTTCCCACGAAACAGAGACTATAACTAAGTTTCAAAGCTTATCAGCATGCACGCAATGAAGCATTTTTAATATTTCTGATTGGGTATTTAATATATTTTAGATGAATTATTACCAGTAAAGAGATTAATTTTCAATTGATTTCGTAACAGTCTACTGAAAAATGATCATAATTTTTTACTAATATTTGCCACACAAAATTTTTCTTCTTCATTTTAGATGTCCCAGATGATAAACAGTTATAACCCTTAGCAAGCACACACTTCAGTTGTAGCGCCACTGCTATGATCTTAGGATATAAGAGACGGTGGCAAACAAGTAAGCAGTGCGTGAAATCATTCGTTTGGAAAGTGACACTGTATGGATTACATGTGTAGATCAGCACCAAAACATATTAGTGCAGAATACAAACCTATGGAGCATGACACTGGATATAAATATTTAAAAGTCAAATGGAAGTGAAGAAGAATAAAGTATACAAAAGGGAAAATGTAGCATGGACTAATAGGTATGAAGAAATTAAGAACCAGATGGATTGGATAGTCAAACCTTAACACGCAATTGATTATTGAGGGACAAAACAGAGCAAAAAGAAAATGAAAGTCTCAGTGAGGAAGACTAGTCCTCGGGCCAAAGAAAATGGGAAGTGAGGCGGAAAACCTACTCTTCGTAATTGGGTTGGAAAGAATGAAAGGTCACATATTACCAATCTTATAAATGAAATACCTTTGAATGAAACCTTACGAACAATCAAATGAAGGCTCAGCAAAAAAATAACTTAAATACTCGCGACATTAAATTTCTTAGTCATCATACACTATTTTAATAACTTATAAAAGACGCACTGTTATCACTTATTTTATTATGCATAAATTCAACAACTGACAATTACTACTGTTTTCTGTAATACATTTAAACGAGTAACTAGGTAAAAAAACTGAAAATGCGATATATTTCATGAAAAAGTTGAGTTGACACAAAACTTGAGATATATGTTTCTTTAACAAGCAAATAACCGAGTCTTCCCCGAAATAAACAATCATGATAAAACCTATTTCTTCCTCTTTGTAAAGCCGTATCATAGACTCCGTCAGTTCTCAAACGAAACCAAATGTTATGAATTCGAGTGGGAATTGACTGGAAATTAATATGGGACATCATGATAGTGTGTATCTTAGCTTGTGTTTATGCTGCGAAATTACCTTAGCTGTCAGAACAATTAATAATCAACTCTGAGGGGAAGAGGGGAGGAAATTTCCTCCCCCCTACCCCCTTGTAACCGTATTTGCAACATACTTCTGTAATATTCACCTGATGATGACTTCGTAGTCGAAACCTAGGTCAATTCGTAATAGTCTAAGAAGTAAGAACAACTACCCCCACTATTTACGCAGATAGTCTTCCTAGGCTAAATGCAGACAGCGGTTTTTCAACTAATTGTAGATTAAAAAAGAACAATAATTACTCCATCAAAATCATCAGCAAAAACTGATTAAAAAAGGTTAAATAACGGTTATTTTCCTTGATTCCGGTACAAATATTAGTGGTATTCCGGCATCCATCCATGGCGTGGAACAGTCGAAAAAAGTTACATTCACAACGCTAAGAACAATAATGTTAGATGAGTCCCAAAACTTGATAATGTTTTTGGAAGATGAAAAAATTCACATCAGCCCTACGTCTGGATTGCGAATCCTTATAGAAAAATGTGACGAAAAATTAAAGATAACTTTCTATAATACTGCATGGGTTCATATTGGAAGTTCAATCGACCGATATTTTCTGATCAGACAGAATTTAAAATTATTTTTACATACACCTATTCCAGAACCAATACTTGAGATTTCAAAGTATTGTTTTTATGCCACACAAGATTCATCAACATTTTACACTAAAGTTAAGAAACCCTTTTTCCCTGAAACAAAAAGCGTTAGCAAAAACCTTAAGATCCCTACTCAAATTCCAACCTTTGAAAATCTCCTTTCCTCTTGATCTTTCCCATTATGAATGCACCCCATGCGTCATATCGTCACATGAATTTCTGAGTAGACACATGCAGAATCTAGATACAAATAAGTAAACAAAAACAAAAATGTATGGAGACAGATATTAACGGGGATAACATTTTTTCAATTAACGTATCAATTTTCACCAACCTATCATTCATCTAAGTTATCATTTGGATATTTTGACACTTGAAAGGATTCACACATTTGAAACCTTTCAAGTGTAAAGCCCCTCCCTTCAGCAATCACCAAGTAAACGTCCGTTCTAATCAATACGAAACACGGGGGTTAGTTCTCCCCCCTCCCTTCACACCGAAACCCGCTCATACTTCCGCATTTCTCCGAAGAAAGTGATTCCACCTCCTTTTCTATCTACCTCTCCCAGGACTCCCACTCACTTCGGTTATTAGCGAGACAAGTTATTCTTTTGTAACGTATTGTTTGAAACGGCCGCGAAGTCGCGTTTGTTTTTTCATTTTTCTTCTTTTTTTCGTTTGGGGCCGCGAGAGGTTGCTGCGCGCGGAGGGAAGTTATAAAAGGGACCGGGCCGTCGGCCACGGGGATCTTTTTAGTTTCGTGGGTTCTGCGGAACTCGTCCTGGTTGGGACGTCTGCGATCGAGCTCGTTTTCGTAGTGTGCTTCCTTTTTCTTTACTTTCTCCATTCCTTACCCCATACCTTTCCGCCATCCCACCATCCCCCCGTGATTCTTGGTTATGATTCGTGATTACCGCGTTGGGTAATACGCAACTGAAAGAATTCCGGGGAATCTCCCAATAAATTAAACCTACTTCCTCTAACATTCCAATTCCGAGTGCAGGCGGAAAATAACCTTCTCACCACACCCAATCCCCCTCTCCCTTTCCCCTCTTTCCCTTTTTCTTGCACTGGCGTCCAATTTAATTTCCTCTGACCCCGAACTACGACTCAGCCACTGAGCATACGAGGGGCCACATTACACTTTCAGGGTATTCTCCGAACCGAAAACCTATTGCCCGCATCCTACCCCCTCAAGCCTCCGCTCTTCATTACAGCCGAGAAGGAAATTAAGTTCCTTTCCCCATGCTATTGAAGCGCTTCTTTGTCGTTGTCCAGAGAATTTCCAGTGAATAATAAGAGCGTTTAATCTCGCTTATACCTCCATATTATGTAAGCAGTAGATCTTTCCTGACCCCCATGACCTTCGGCGACCATTTTGTCAATCTCGGCTTTTCCGAAAAAGCAGTCCGTCAAAAACCTTCTCCGGGCAATAAAAGTGGTACATTAAGGAGGAGCACAAGAAACTCAGATAAATTGCATAGATGAACACCCCATTATGAAACTGTTAAAACTTTTCTATGTTACCCTTATTGTAATTAAGAGTAATGCAGCGTTCCCTGCAGCAGTGCCTTCGAAAGCCACTTGAATAAATTCTTATCCGCCCGGTTATTCTTCATTAAATGTTCCACTGTTCTCAGACTTAAATGATGGATAATGCCAAAAACGTTCATTTGGGTTTGGTTTAAGTTCCCATTAACCTGCAATTACTTACTTGATCCATTTGTTTGATAAATTTTTATTTTAGGGTGCCTCAAAATAATATGTATTTAGATTTTTCACGGCGTGAACCTTTAAAACGTTTTCAGCAAATAACAAAACGCGATGTCGCGGAAGTACATTTTCTTTAGAAATAGCCGTTGTTCCTTCTTTTCTATATTATTATTTACTTTCTCAAAAATACAATAAAGTGCTGCTTAAGTTTCCAAACAGAAAACAGACAAACCAAAGGAATAATGAGGTTAGTGTTGAGTAATAGACCGCTGAATGGGGAGATACTATGTAGTCATTTTTTTCCATTACCAATGCTCTAACCAATACTTAAGCATTCGTATCATCAAACTTATTAACACCTAGTGAAACCATTGATGTCTCCACAACCTATAAAATAAAGAAAAGTTTCACGAAATACAAGGGTGCATTTCCTCAAAACAGCAATTACCCTCCGAGTAGTAAGTGATTTCGAAGTCAGCCGCCAGAAAGAGAAATCATATACGATGCGCTTACAAGTTAGCCATCGATGTATCAAAAATTTTTCAACAATCAATAGTTTTATTTTTTGTAAACTTTTGAATAACATTTACAACAGCCACAACACTGTGCTAAAACGTTGATGATCCATCGAAACATATTTCGGATATTTTCGCTACACCGTGGTATTCTGACCCTTTACGACTACACGAGAAATAGTATGTATTTATTGAAAGAACTAGGGTCTAAGCTATAAAAATAAGGGGATGGTATAATTTGTGCCTGTTTTGAGAGAAAAGCTATTACAAATTATATTCCCTGAAAGCATCATATGATAAAATTTCAAAACAGAAAACATATTCTTTAATATAAGTTTCCATTATTCTCATAACATAGAAGCTGTTTATTGGCAAATGCATACATTTTCTTTCTTAAAACTACCACTTTGCACTTGCTGGTACCACTCAGCGTAGCAGGCTAACTACTGATGATCGAAAAACTAAAACTTTCGAGGCCAGTTAATTTTGAGGAATATGTTCATCCTTTGTCCACTTTTTTATTATTTTATACACTGTAATGAATGCGTCTATGTCCGCTGAAATTTTCTAATTTTAGAGTTATCGAAATTATTGAAAAAAACAAAATCCTTGAAAAACATCTCTTATTTTTTCGGCGTGTCATTATCTAACGATGAGGTTATTAATAAAATCTTTGATAGAGTTACACTATCATGAAAAACGTAAACAGCCCCAAGTTATAACCTTCTCTAAGAAAAAAATAATTTTGACGAAACCATCTTAAACATGAAAAACTACGATTTTGAAGGAATAATTAATGGAAAGAAAGACTTTTCACGACCTTTTGATGTTAACTTCGGCCTCCTTAAAAATTGCATGCTATTTCGTCATTGGGAATTATTTAAGGGAGCTAAGCGGAATTTTCTATTAAACACCATTAAAGACATCAAAGAAATTAAATAAAAATTCAAAACTATAGCATTCAACAACATCATAAGAACGGTTTTTGAATAAGAACTTATACTATTCTCACTGTCACATTCAAATGAGTAAAACTCGTTGATTAAATACACCAAAATTCACTTCCATTCAACGTTAAACAGTGGAGTTAAACTAATGGGATTAATTCCAGAGGGGGACTTCAGTTATTATGTTTTTTATGAACCATAACTCCAGCCACCATTTGATTTATTCATCGACTAAACGCCCATCGCATATGCTGCGCATAATTCTGTCAATGAAATTATCTATTGGCAATAGCATACAAATTATACAGAAAATCATTACAAGGGTAATAGTCCAAATATTGAGAATGTGTGAGCTGTATTAAAAACTGTTTCAAGTAAGGGCTTCAGTTAAGGATATTTACGCAAACAACGCGTCCACAGAAACCATTGATTTTTGGTGTAAAAGAGATACCTACTTGAGAATTTCTTGACGTAGTCATTAATCAAGTTATAATTAACGCATAACCGACCGATTTGAAAACCAATGTTTCTTTCAGTTTTCCGGCAGAAATATTGCGTTAAAATTGTAGCCAACGCACGAAACGTGTCATTAATCAGTCCCATGGCAGCAATACACAACCTACTGGGCCGTCATTCCCATGGGCTTACGTGGTAAAAAAATGGACGGTATCCTGTTACTTTTTGTAAAAAAGCACGTTGCCCTATTTTCTCATTTTTTTTCTTCATCCCAACTTGTCCTCCACGCATACTGCAACACTACTCTAGGTTGAGACATAAAGAGTTAACGGAAAGAGGGAGTTGGTAAAGGTTGGTGTGCTTTCCTCCCTGTGGATTAGACATTGCAATAAAATACCGACCTGAATATTTCACTTAAACCTGAAATTTCTTTCGTGCTATCAAATTGTAGACAAACGATGGAAAAATCCTTTAATAGTCTTCCTATTTTAAACAATGCTCCGTCTAATATTCTCTTCCTTGAAATTTCTTTTCTCGTTGAGAGTCATTTCTTGAAAGTGCACGAGAAATTACCCAAATAAATGTCAGAATTTGCTGATAGAAAAGACGGGCAAGGTATTATGGCGCTAACCCAAAATTCTCAGGCCTTGTTGAATCTGTTAGGTAGCAAAAGCACCACAAAATGGGAACGGAAGGTATAAAACAATAAATTCACTAGAAAAAAGACAGTGAACGATTATTTCATCAACGTCTGCTCTACATCGACCTGGAAAAGCATCGTAATTTCCTCACGAAGGTTTCAACAAATGAACCTTTAAAGAAGAACACATAATATTGAAAAAATAACGTCCATGTCAATTATTACGACGATAACTTTTAAGAACCCCAGACAATCGAATACATTACCAAAAAATGAACTGAAGGAGGACATACATTTTTCATTAACTCTTGTAGTTACAACACACCCAAGTGATTTAAATTGTGTCTTTCACTCATTACTTATCCCCTTTCGCACCCATCGCCTATGCCACTAGGTTACCGCTTCCGAGTGCTCGCCGAGCGGGGCCTTTACCTCCATGTACTTGAGCACCGCTCTGTGTCGCCGTGAAGTGGAGAGCCCCACTCGACATTTAGGGGCACTCTGTCCTTCATCCAGGGATGAAGCACGCAAGGTGGTAACCGACTGTAACTCCCCTCCGGAAAGACGGAGGCAGTGCGCTCGGCGAAGGAGATGGATTTTCTTTTCTTCATTTTTCTTTTCGCTAAAGCATTTACTGATTCGTTCTCTAACGTCGCACTCCTACGACCCTGCTGCTCCCAATTTTCCCGTGCACTCCCCGCAGGTGGCCGGAAGTGTACACTAATTCTAGATCTTTGCACCGCAGAAAGGAAAAGGAAGAGTTCAAAGGAATTCTTCCCTCGTCAGGGAGAGGATTTATTTGAGAGACGATTCTTGACATGCGCCACTTGTGATTCCTAATGTATTTGCTGACACCCTCACCATTGTTCAATGTGGACGATTCCCTGCATGAAAAAAACTCTCCCACCGATGTGCCTTTCGTTTTTTAATTGCTGAAAATGGATGACGGCAGTGTGATAACGTTCGCACAGGAGAAGTTGAAAATTAAGAAAAATCTCATTGTGTTTCACCAAGAAATGAAATGTGATGGTTTGTGGGATATACCGTATTTTTTTTCTTCTTAACCAAAATGTTCCTACTTCGAATTCAAATTTATTGTCATAACAAACACTAGTCTTATATTAAAATTGAGCTTTACCGAATCAAAAGAAACCCTCTTAGCAGTTTCTTATTTTCCCATGTTAACCATCTCATTAAAAATTAAAAGCAATAAATAAATCTGATTATTAATCACTCTCTTTGATATTCACTGATAACTGTCATCCACAGTCATTGGGGATGGCACTGCAAGTAGCATTAATTAACGCGATATCGGCAGTGTTCCATTAAATTGCACTATTCACATCGCTGCTACACTGAAATCCATTCAGAGCTATCGCAGTGAACGTCGTTATTGTATTTCACACATTCCTTAAGCTTTGCTAACTACTGCGTACTCATTTCATCTTTTCGTTGTGTGAAGAATGTTAGCTTATAATCCATTTCTTGCTGTTTTCTTCATTTCCAAAACCTTTAGAGTTACTTATAGAACTTACTACATAGTCTTATGTAATTACTAAATAGACCTTCAACTTCTCTTTCCCGTATAAAGCCGAATCTCAATCAGTGTCAATGCAGGATAGTAATATTATGAAAATTACTACACAGGATTACTAAAGAACATAAGCAGGAAAATCATCTGGCAAATTAATATTCCAAATACTTGTGTGCCATTCACAATGCATCCCTGATAATCTTTTACCTTCTGTTATACGATTAAGTGAGCGAGGTCCTTGAAAATAAGTAACGAGAAGAGTTAACATCATAATACGCAATTTGATGCATTATTCAGACAAAGCTGATTATTTAGTAATCATAAAAATAGAAATTTACCCGCTAAATTCGACAATATGTCTGTAATATCCTCTGCTCAACTTTCACCATTCGTTTAATTCCTCACGTTTACATCCTTAAGGTACTACGGTCTCATTTCCATTCCCGATGCTACTCATCAATATTGCTTGTGAGTGTGAAATAGAGGTCTTGTAATTATCCAACGGCTCTACGGACATAAGTATATGTCATGGGACGGTTTTAAGTAGGTACGACTACTACCCATACAATCATGATTAGTTCTTGAATAAATGAATGCGCTTTACCTTTTGCTTTTTGTGCAGAAAAAGTGTGCGTTTTAACTGCCTTCTCAAGTCAAGCATGTCAACATATTTCCAAAAATTAAACGGAACTTACATTAGATGAAGCGTAACAGCTAAAAGAGTCAGGCGATACTGCAGTACTCCATTCCTGCACTTGAGCCAGCCTGGAAAAACAGAATTACCTTTAACGACGTCAATGACGGAAAATTTTCCAGAAAATATGAGCACACGGTACCGTAAGCGAAAGCTACCACAATTATTTCGGAGACATATTTTTCTCTAACCTCAGCTGTATTGGGATGCAATTTAGAGATAGATACTCGCCTAATAACGAATGATACCTGGGACCATAAGGTAACGCCATTTCCTGTAAAATCGTCTTCCTGTTAATTTGATAATAAATACAACTCCAATAGCAGAGGAAAGAGAATGTAAGAGGTGAGGAAATGGAATGGAACGCAAAATGGAACTTATTGAAGTGTATTCTTGCCTTCTAAACAATTGCACAATAATAAGCTCCTCATTGCTATTAAAAATTTCCTTCAATTTTCATATATAGTAAACAAAAGGTTTCCTCTTTTTCTCTATATCTTATGTCATGAATAAAATCTCCCATCCACGTCCAACCTTTCTCTTCTCTTTCATCTCCAGAATCTCAAAAGAGCAGTAAACAAGTTTTTCTGAGATTGCTTCATGAGAAATTTCTAAGTTTCATTACGCCTAAAGGTCTTCTGTTTCTTCTAGTTCCGTTCCTCCAGTTAAGGGTCTATTTGATGGGTATTATTCGCAGTGATGGGATTTCCGCCACCATCACGACTTTTCCAGACTTTTTTATGCGAATTTCTCGTCTTTCACTTGGAAGGAAGGACACTGAGATGATAAAAAGAAAGAGCGCCAAGGGAAAACAGTCAAGATAAATTAAACCACATAAATCTTTCGGCGTTTTCTCAGCTAGGCAGAACTTAAATTTCAAAATGCAATGAAGTAAATTCCATTAGAATCATGAAAGGAGTACAAATTTCTGTTCCTTTTATTATACCTGAAATTTCATTTACAGAATTAGTTATCATCTTCAAATAGCACCATAGTTATACTGAGGATAACGTTTGAATTTTTTTGTAAAGAAAAAATGAAATTCACACCCGAGAAAAAAGATGGCTTCCTTTCCCACTTTTGAATAAAAAGTGTAAGTAACTCAAATGCATAGGTACCAGAGCCGGTTAAGGCGAATAACATTTCCTATTTGCAAATTTTCTTGGATCGAACATATACTCCTAGTTCCCAGCATATACATCTACATCTACATAATACCCTGCAAGCCGCCGTAAAAGCGTGTGGCA